>JAQFZB010000786.1:0-10754 GCA_034695165.1 Desoria trispinata | reverse complement strand
TTTAGTCTTATCAATGTTCCTAGTAATTATTAATTACTGTTGGTGACTCACTTCTATGACTATGATGCAACAAAGAATTAAATTCAAATTCAGAAATACGTGTTTTTATTAATTTTCGGTATTACTTTTGAAAAAGTCAACAAATCCTTATTATTATTATCTAAAATATTTTGGGGGTGTCCAATCAACTTCGCTTTAAATTTCCAGGTTGAATCAAAATCAAAATATTGCTTTTCCTAGAATCCACATAAATAGTCACTTAATGAAATCATTATAAAATCACTATTTCTCTCACCACTTGCATTTGTCGTATTTCCATGCACAAAATAACTGATTAAAAAGACAAGATACCAAACACCGACACCAATAGCATGAAAATAGAATACTTTGTCAAGGATATTGAAGTGGATCCATTAATTGACTGACATGTCCCTCCGGTGGAGCATGTGTATCCAAAATGACAGCAATGATAACCGCAGCAAGTAGATCCCGAAGGACAACATTGATTTGAACAGCAATTGTATCCTCTTGGACAACACCGATTTCCACAACATGTGTCCGCATTAGATGTTCCACAACAAGTGTAATAGTAAGCGTCCACTCTACAGCATGTCTGAGAATTGTAACATTCTGAGCACCACTCTCCGGATAAACCAGTTGATCTTAAACCAGATGAATTCAAGAATTGAACTGGTAACATGGAGTGCTTTGGTAAGCTTAAAGATTGATGTCCATTGACCGAAGAATTGGAAATGAATACAAAGAAGAAACAAAGGAGTACAATTGGAGTGTGACTTGGAAACATTTTGTGCTTTAAAAAGATGTCAAAACTTTCTAATGATTTCAAACGATGTTACACTGTGGTGTGATATAATTATTCTGCGATTCAGAACTACAGACATAGAACCTTTTTTAAATGTGAATAGTAATTGAGTAATGTTTAGTAATCTTATCGAGATCCAAAATTACCACCGCCTTGTTTCCTTTACATTTCCAGTTTACATCATTTATTTTAAACATGTAACATCATTCATCCTGGAAGTGGAAGTGCTAAAGCTATATATGATATCAGAAACTTTTAATTGTTTATTTTAATGTGTCACTACATATTTCCTAGTACTTTAGCGAATTGAAAAGTATTTTCATGAAAGGTAGTATGTAAACTTGAGTTCAATCCGACAATTTTGCAATCAGAAATCATATATCGTTTACTATATTATTATTTTGTTAAATTACATTTTCTGTAAAATTTCATTTGATTTCTTCACTTTAATTTGAAAACGCAATTTTTTATAGTATATATGAAAGCTTAATCGATGAAAATAATAACTGTGTACTATTTCTGAACAGAGTGCAAAGTAACTCATGGTTCTAAATTTCAAAGCATGGAAAAGCACAAATTAAAGTATTTTAATTCAAGTTAGACATTAGTATGTCAAAAATTTTAAATTCTGTTACTTAACCTGGAATTACACTAAATATTTAAGGTGATGACAGTGACAATCAATTTCATTACCAGATGCTTTTCAGACATTAGTGTATCGTTTATGGTTTTGTTAAATTATAATCACATGTTGTGGTTTTTAGAATAATTAAAGAATTACATATTTAAAAAAATCATTAGCTTCAAAAATGTAATTTATTATTTAGAAATGGGAGCATGAGCACAATATAAAAGGGAATAAGTTTTGCAAAGTAATATGTATTTCAAAAGTTCATCATGAACTGGTATCTGAAATTCGTGGTGTTTACATTATGTTTCCATCATATCGTCGATGGACAACAAATTTCAGCATCTGCCTTAAAAGCATTTGCAACTTTCAAGGTATTGAAATTAGAATTTAACTTAAGTCAAAGATGATGTAAAAGAGAGAGATGAACGTTCCTTTTACATATTCTTTGTTGTAATTAGCCATTTTGTTAAATTTCAAAATCTATGTGTAGAAAACCAACGCGAAACAATATGCAAGCAAAGCCGAAGAAAAATATAGAGCTAATGTATTTGCTAAAAATCTTGAATTCATTGAGGAGCACAATGCACAGGAAGATTCCACATTCACTCTCGGTTTATAAATTATAAAAACCATATATTTCTAAAAAATACTTCTAAGATTATCGAATCTAACTTTTGCATATCCTAATTTTTGTAGACGTGAACGAATATAGTGATATGACACAACAAGAATTTTTGGCCCAGAATACAGGGAAAGGAATGCCATCAAAAGGCAACAGCTTTAAAGACAATACCTACGTTCCTCAACTTTCGGGACAAAAATCACTGCCTAAATCGGTTGATTGGAGAGAAGAGGGTTATGTGACAGCAGTGAAAAACCAAGGACAATGTGGTTCTTGCGGATTTTTTTCAACAGTAAGTGTGCTTATGCTTAAGGAGTAGTAGGAGTACTTATGCTAAAGGAATGTTTTTAAACGTATCAAGGTGGGATCTCTGGAAGGAGTCTGGGCAAAATATACTGGAGACTTAATTGATATGAGTGAACAACATCCAGGGGATTGTACACACGACTATATTTACGGTAAAATGCAGTATTGTACGAACTTGAATATTAATTTACTTTAAAATCCATCTCATTAAAGGTAAGAAGAATCACAGAGGTATGTGTGAAGGGTCTGGACCAGCAGAGAATGTTTGGAAATATTTAAGGGACCATGGGGGGATCATGTCCGAAGAAGATTATCCTTACACAGCAAAAGACGGTGACTGCAAATTTGATAAATCAAAAATTGTCGCAAATGTCACTGGATGGAAAGAAGTTCCACATCAAAAAAATGGAGATTTAAACATCACGGCTTTAAAAATTGCTGTTGCATTAGAAGGAACTGTAAGGGGAACTTGTGATAATAATTAATATGTTCTTCAACATGAATTTTAATTTGATAGATTGACGTGTACATAAACGCATATCCTAGAGAATTTGCCTACTACAGAGGAGGTATATACAGGCTTAAGTATTGCGAAAATCGGTCAGCTCCTCATGGACTTGTAGTTGTTGGGTAAAAAACTTTAAAAATTCCAGATAGATATTGAATTTTACAACTGAAATGATTCTGTTATGATTTTTTACAAAAAAAAGATATGGCAGTGAAAATGGTGACGATTACTGGATTGTCAAGAATTCTTGGGGTGAACGATGGGGTGAAAACGGTTACATGAGAATGGCTACAGATTTCAAAATCACGGGAAAATGTTACGACTATAGGGGAGTTTACTATCCAAATTTCCCAACTGTAAAATAACCAATTAATTAAATTAATCGAAAACAAATAAATGAATCCAGCATGAAATACTTCTTTATTAAGAAGGAAGATTTTTTATTGTTTAAAAAGCAGCCTTAAAAGTATATTCACAAGAGGTGCTAATATCCACATCATAATTCAGCCGTAAATACTCTTAATGTTTCCAAAAGGAGCTGAAATTGAATAGATAACAATTATTTACTGAGTACATAATGAAATCAAATTAATTAAGATGCAAAGGTTAAAAGATGTCCATATAATTTCCAAAATAATAATGTTAAATCGTGTCCAGTTGATTAAAAAGGGAAAGAAGCAGTTTTATAAAACTGCAGGAAGAAGTTCATTAGTAATAGCATTAGAAGTTTAGGTGGTTGATGTCTGAGATTGAGCCAGTTGATCCTTGGACACTCTCGTGGTCACTTCAACACTTTTCTAACGCTTTGTCTCGTATACACTCAACACGTTATTAGCAGCAACTTTTCAACTCTTTTAAACACATTATTCAACATTTGCATTGTGAATCTAGTGGATTAAAAGGGATGAAGATTTATCACTGCGTGTAACCTGTCGTCGTCTCACTGTCACTTCGTGACATCCAAAAACTGCAGACCAGCATCTCCAAGACATAAATCTTTTTCTTTTCGAATATTTTACCTTAATCGGGTCTTCCCTCTAATAAATGTCGTGTTAAGTGATAAGTTAGTCAGGAGGAGATTTTGTGAATTTGCAGTTTTAGAAAGATTTCTAAAATATAAAATATTATCCTTATGGTGAATTAACATTGAATCTTAAAAATACTCTATTATAGGGTTAAAAGGACGACAGGTGAGGTGACACAGTGAACTTTTTGAAAACACATTGTCATAAGAGTTGAAACGTTTAAAGTGAGAGCCTTGATCTTGGTCCGTCCTTTTACAGCTAAAGCTAATCTAAATCCCTTATTCATATTTATTTATAGTAAATCTTAAGTTAACAAGAAATTCTCAGAGATATGTTTCAGTTTAGTGTCGGAGTAGTGGTTGGAGTTCTGTTAGAGTAAATAAAGTGTCAGTGGTGGATCTTTTCCTCTGTCATTTACAACTCGATTACATGCATAAAATCACCAGGAAGGATTTTCAACTAGGAAATCTCACACTGTTGGGACACCCACGGCTATCAACGGATCAACACTCAAAAGGCTACTTTTTAACAGGAAGAAGAGTCAAACTTTCTTTATCAGATTTTAGATTTCATTTTTATTCCTAAATTTTTATTCGACCATTTAAAAGAAATCTTTCTAGTAATAAAGTATATTAAAGTGAACCACCAAGGAAGGAACTAATGTTGTTAAAAATACTTGACAAATATAAAAAGAATTAAAAAGTCAAGTTCCTTCCCTTCAACTCACGACATAAATCCATCAGAGTCTCAACATGAAATCTCTAATTTTAGTGCAATGATTTTTTAAGATTTAAAAATTCTGCTGTTATAGTATTGAACATATACAGATTTTAAATTAAAGTGCAAATTAGAAAAAGCAAAAAAAAATCTCTCTCAAATCGTGATCATAAGTAATAAGTAAATGTTGCAATTGAATCTTCTGCACCCACAGACGCAGATCTTATCAAGGGAATAAACACATCAGAATGAATTGTCATTAAGTTTTACAATCTGCCATTCCCAAAATCAGTTGGTTTTACAATGTTGAACTTAAACGTGGGTCGTCTTCATCTTATCACCGGCTCCTTATAAATAAATTCAATGAGATGTGAATTCGGTCATAAAATTAATTTGCATAGTCTTCTTATAAGAATTCAATGTGACTTTCAATTGCTGAATGGCCATTTAATTACGTAATTTAGATCTTTTAAGTTGTCTCATTAGATACAAATGTACAAAATTCTTCTGCTCATAATTCTTGACTGTCTTTCTGTCTGTGGGGAAACGTTGGAGGTTGGACGTGTTTGTTCTGTTGAACACCATTTCAATTCAACTCAAGGATAAAACAAAAAAAGTTTAATGATTTGTCCAGACTTTTTAGTAAAAGAGAATCATCCTTTCGAATGATACATTCATTTTAAACGGACGGTTTTAAACGGACAAAAATTGTGAATTAATTCCATTAGCTCTGGTTGAATTAACCATTAAGTTTTAGGTTTATGACCTATTAGTGAAAGTGCAACAAGTTTTACTTCATGGATTTGTTTATACAAAGTGTGATTAATGATTATGGAATTCACATCTCCATATTTATTGACTGAAATATCAACGTGTTAAAAAGAATCTGAAAAGCTACAGTAAGGTCGTCTCTTTATTAGTTTTAGCTCACTCCCTTAGAATACTCATAAAATGTGTAAATAACTCATAAACTGCTCATTAAAAAGTTGTGGTGGCTAATTTGCAATTTCAAATGACTTTTTCTTAAGGCTGAATACAAATGCAAATTCCATTTGTTGGAAAAATGGGAGAGCTAAAAACAGTGTTGGGGAGTTTCCTCTTGGTAATAATAGTGGTTCTGACATGTCTCAATTTGCACGGATGTGACACTACAATAACATCGCCTAATTTGGAAAGCAATAAACAGCATCGTTCTCTCCGATCTGCTGCTAATAACACTTTTAAACGAATTGTCTCTTCACGCCCCAAAATCTCTAAAGGATGTTTCAGTACTTCTCAGATTGCATTAAAAGTCTCAAAATCTCAGACAGTTTTTGCAGGGAAAGTATTGAATCTCACTGATATTACTGTCCAACGTCAGAGACCATTGTTCGGACAAACAGAACAAGTCTCGAGTTATTATGAATATTCATTTAAAAGAAGAAGAGATAGTACTACTACTACGGGTCAGAGGTCATTATGGGTGAATTACACCGTTTCTACTGGAACAGTTCTCATAAAAACAATGTTCAAAGGAAATGAAAGCCTTGAGGGGAAAATTGTGAAGATGACAATAGAAATACCGGAAGTAAAAGAGAACCAGCGATGTATTCGGAAACTCAGAGTGGCTGACACGAAAGTATTCTTCTACAAGGATAAACCTGCGATGACTTTAACTAATCAGAGTTCCGTGCCGTTGGGATCAACTCTTCATGTTTTGACTGCTGTTCGGGCTGCTGTCAAAGGTAAATTTATAGAATTATGGAATTATTAGGACTAAAAATAAACATTTTCATATCGTATCTCATCTTTCATGTCAAACAAGCTGTAAAACTTGTAAACACTCAAGCGACATAACCTTCACGCATAAACAAACAGAGGATTACGCAAAAACACGTCGCAGACTTCAAGTTCTCGGATTTATGGGCTTTTTACCCTTTTTAGAACATTTTTTACAAAATAAAATGCAACGTGAGATTATCTAAAGATAAAGATGCGTATGTAAACTAAAAATGCAAGCTGTAATAACTACAACTTATAAAATATCCTTTGGATGTATTCTGAAATTTTCAAGAAATACATTTTATATGGAAAATTCAAAGAAAAATGAATCTTTCTGCTATTTTTCTACATTAAATACTAGAATAAAATTTCACGCTTCCTACATGCTTAACTATCCAGAAGAAGTAAGTTGAGAGGAATGCTTATATATAGTGCATGTTTGAACCAATAAAGAAGCAAAGTCTGGGTGGCTGTGGCGATCAACTTCAGGAAACTATTAACGCATTCAGCAGGAGTTCATCGTTTATGTACTTAATAAAAATAGTACTAATTGCTCTTCTGTTTCTTAATAGAATACTTATTTAGTAAATTCCGATCCTGTCAGTTGGATGATAAAATTCTAAAACATGTATGTAATGTTACCTATTTATGGGAAAATCTCACTGAAATTGTAACGCTTTTGACATTTCCACATAAAAATATAGTAGCATTAATAGTTGTGTGCCCTCTTCGAATAAATTATAATGTTTTGAATGCACAATGTACTCCAAAAGTAGGGAATTTTATGTTTTTTTGAAGTTTTTTATATTTTATGATAATAGCTTCTTCATAACGATGAACTGGAACGAATTTAAAGTTTTCAACTGGAAGAAGAAATAAGGCATTTAAAGGCCATCTGTAATAAATCCTCATTTTGTGGGAAGAAACGCCCAGTCCAAAGAAGTCATTGAAGAAGTTTCAAATATTCCTATTTTTGGTCAGAAGTCTGTTTGACTGCCAAGAGTCATCACAGAGCAATAAATGTAATAAATACCGGACCAAAGGATAGTGCAATAAAAGTGTTGGGAAGTTTATCATGGAGATTTCATGGAGAATAACTTATTTAGGTAATAATGCCCGGAGTAATTAGGCCCAGTCATATATGTGGTACCCTTAAATGGAACTTCTGTTCATAAAATAAGTGTGGGCTCAACAACTAATTCATTTCATTTCAATTGAGAATAAAAACATTTTTATTTATTTATGACACTTCTTTTATCTGCATTATAACCTTTAATTTTTTAACCTGAGACAGTTTCCTTCTTCGACTTTCCTGATGTAAAATTAGAAAAAGAAATCAAGGTGCAATTAATCATAAAGTTTTATCCATAATCAAAGAAAAAGTTAACAAACTTTTAACGTAAACTTGAAAGTAGTCTGTTGATTTTACGATTGATGCGACTTATATTTGGGTGCAAACAAACGTTTTAATTTTTTAACACTACAAAACATTTTGTATACATTTCTGGTTCTTCTAAAATGCAAGAAATTATACTTGCAGTTGTCCATTGTCGTTGTAAGATTTCAGAGTACTTATATCTGATATCCTTGATAATCTGAATAAAATCAGTACTAATTTGAAGTGATGAATTTTCCATGCAACCAAACCCAAAGGCTATTAATGCCCTAAGATGGTCTAGTCTACCGACATTTTTAATCATTTCGAATGGTGTAAAAATTTCTAGTGCAGCGCATCTAATCTCATTTCACAGGAACTAAATTATTGGTTTCTGATGACCATTTACATGATTATTCCCAAATACTCGGATTCAATTAGACATTTTTCCTTTGGATGAGATTAAAAAAGTTTTTACTCTTATCGATCCACTGACCATAAATGGAAGTCTGACTGTCTTGGTTTAAAAATCATTTTTTTATCTCAATACCCCTATTTCAAACATACAGGATGTTCCTCCAAAATGGATCAACTTGTCTTGCCGTAACTCAATTTTTAAGCAGACTGTAATGCCTTCATAATAATAAGTACCTTAATCCTATGGTTTTTTATGTAAGGGTGGAGTACACATGGTCAGTCTGCGAAGGACTGTAACATTTTCTACTCTGTTTTACTTTAGCTATGATCAAAGGATAATTCCCATTGTCTCTTTGGTTTAAAGATATCGGCTTGTTTATGACCACCTTTACTTCATTTACATATATCCCAGAGTTCCTATTGTTAGGTACTTAAAATCCTCTGAAGCGTATCTGAGCGTATTAATCGATTATTAAAATCCATGATCAAAACTGGGTTAGAATCCGAATTACAAATCCCATTATAAAAAAATTAAGAATAATTTATAAAATATAGAGCATATTTTTTGATGAAGCGTTCAAGGGCATTGTAGGCGGTGCAAGGGAGAAAATTATTCAACTTTTATATCAAGGGCTTCTAATTCGTGTTTCACAGTAGTTCATTTAAAAATCTCAATTGATTACTTAAATTACAATGAGGAAATGGAACATTATGAAACTTCAATCAGGAATGTGTAGAATAAAGTGGTCGAAGCTCTTATAGATAAGAAATCCTTTAGATGTAGATTTTGGGGTTAGAGTGGCTACGAGTCAAGAAGAGACGTAGACTTTCCGATACAGATATTTCAATTCGGCAGGGTTTCCAGAATTAAATCTTGGACATATGTTAAATAATATTCCAATGTATTATTATGACACCCTGTCCCAATGAATAAATGAGTTGCAGTTTACTCATAGATAGGGAGCAATTAACCCTTTAGACCTTAGAACGATATTTCACCACTTTCGGCTTCTACTCGGTGTCAGAAATAGGTTACAGATAATTTAAAAGTACAATGCAATTAAAATTTCAATACTTTCGATTTTGAATTATTCTGTGTGTCTGTCAACACTTAAAAATGTTGGAATTGCTGAATTTTTCTAATATTTTTCTCTGAATGTTTAATAGTCAATGTTCAGTTGTCGTTATAATGTGTTTTGAGCAACTCCCTTCATCACAGTCCTTTTAAGGAAAACAGTCGTTTCCTCTCCAGATCATCCTTAATCTTCTTTTCGTATTATATGATACAACAAAATAATGTATCATTCTACCCCCTATACTGTTATATTATTTAAATACTGCAGGAGATTAGAAACATTAAAGTATACTGTTACAATATTGTTACAATGAGAAACATTCAAAAGCCTTTCCCAGAAATGTTGCTAAAATAAGGAATACTTTTATAAACGTAGCATAAATGATTTAATGCATTTACCATTATATGTTTAATGAAATAAATATTTGCACAGTTGATGCCAGTGATCAAAGAAATGGATCTCTTGGAGAGTGTAGAAAGAATCCTGTTGCGATTCTTCCTTAAAAGGGCAATGGCTGAAATTGTTAAACGTCGTCATACAACACTATCAATTTAGAAAGATAAGAGGTACTTTAAATGTAAAAGATAAACCATGAAAACAACTATTCTATTAGCAAATCCACCCATTATATCTCCTGTGGCATCTTAGCATCTTAAAAATCCAATTGCAATAATAATGAGTCATGAAACCTGCCCTTAAATGAGAACGACAATTAGTAAACAATTAATCTGTCATTTACGCTATTATTCATTGTTGATAATGAGAAATAATAATAATTGGTTTGTTATATTATTGATTGCTTTTTTACAATTTAATTTGCTGATTTTAATAAATCTGTGGATTGGTGCAAAGGTGGATAATTTTCATCTGGGAGTTAAACAATGTAAAGTTCGGACCTTTGACACAAGTTGGTTGAAGGAATGTCTGCTCTTTGACCATTCCCTGAAGGAATTGATAGAATTCTTGATTTATTTAAATGTATGTTTTGGGTTGCGCACCCCAAGATTAATTTCCTTGTGGACGTTCGGACACGTTCGAATTTCAAATCAGATCTTCTAAGCAGCACCTTCGTCTCTTTGACAGCTTAGACACCTAAAATACGGCCTTTGTCATGTTCATAACAATTCTTTAAAAAAGAAATTCTTCTACCTACAAAAACTTGCTACTAAAAAAGGCATTTATTTTTACGTTTACTACATCTTTCTATTCCATTCCTTTTCGTTTCATTATGTTGTATCTTATGTTCTTCTGCATTGTAAAAAGAAGGTTCATCTTTTCTTATTTCTGTACTTTCGTATATACTAATGCATAGGGTGAGTTTATAAACTATTTCCAAACTCTGAAATTAATTTTATACATTTTCAGGTCAAATGTTAAATAACAAAACAATTTCCAGCATTGAATAGCACACGGATAGGAACAAAGAGATAATTTACGATTCAGTTCTAATCTTGAGATTATTACTGAAAGTGCTTCCGTATTTTAATGAGTTA
>JAQFZB010000785.1:0-10755 GCA_034695165.1 Desoria trispinata | reverse complement strand
CTGTTTTGTTTAATCTTTTTTATTAATGTGGGAATGTAGAACAATAAATTTTATTATTGTAATCAAAATCAGAAAATTGATATCCAAAGTTTAAATCAATCAATTAAAAATGATAAATTAAATACTTTTGGGGGAGTAATTTTAATTAATAAACAAATAATTAAATTTCAATAAAATTTCCTCTCCCTGTACTTATAAAACAGTTGTCGGAGATCACATCAAATAAACTAGTACATTGAGTTGATTTATGAATTTAAATTATTCCTGCTAAAGCTAAAGACGATCCCTAAATTAATTAAGCTGGAGGAGATACAAAGCAAATAATAATAAATCTCATTCTAAAAGACATGCAATGTAGAAGCGATTTGATTGTTGATGCAGCAATATACTAGAGATTAGAGATGAATTTCATATCTCATAATATATTATGAACAATGTGGCTGCTTGAGGCTGGTCAATAAATCCCAGGATTTCCAGTTTGAATGTGCTTAGAATAATTGAAAGTGAAACCACAATTCAGGAACACTCAATATGATGAGCCTTGAGGCCATCATCATTCTCTAATAGACCGAAGCTTTAGTCGCTAATTTGCTTGCTCTCAAGGATTATCATTATTAACATCAATAATAAGACTCATTCATTCTAAGTGGAAATTTATCCAAAATCTAAAGTAAAAAACTTACATCAGCACTTTCTTCTACGCATAAATTTTAAAGTGATTCATAAATGATTAAACAATGCAATATCTAATATGAATATGAAATATGAGCACTTTTTACACGGACATCGGACAGTGAACACTGAAGTGTTTAATTTTTAATTCCACCAAGAATTCAATTATGAATTAAAAAGTTCTTTATATTTTGTAAAGTTCTTTGTGATTGTAAAAATTGAAAGTATTATTGAAATTATTAACATATTACAATTACAATTTGATAAATGGAAATACTAATGCGGAATGATCATATGCTTGAGTACAATTAGAGATTACGCATTATACATTATCATGTTATTAAAAGTTGTCAGACATTGTAGTAGTAATATTATTACGAGAAGGGGTAAAAAAATATTAGGGTAAAAAACCAGCACTTAATATTTAGCCGTCACCGTCGTCATGAATTGATTGATGATTGTGATCTCTGCTGGACAGGAATCTTGTATTGATTTTTACTATCGAGGAACAAAAGTATAGAGAAGAATCCGTCACCATATTTGGACAAAATGGGTTTTTTGCCTTGCATGTCACGAGGTCAAGGATTCATACCTTTATATTATTTATATTATAGTATAAATTCATAACAAACAAATATAATCATGTACTTTTATTATTCTTTCGCAATAATTGTCCAGATGAAGAAATTTAATAAGAATGAGATTTTAAATTAAAAGAAACTTCTTCTGTCATGTCATCTTTCATTTCTCATGCTTTGTTTCCTATACTACAAAGTCAAATTTGGAATATGCCTCATATGTCCTCGTAAATATTACATGTGTTTATGTTAATTATATTTAAGAGTTGGAATTAAGAAGCATGTTAAGTATATAGTTAGGAGTTTTTAACTCTAGGAAATTAATTCATATCAACATGTCAATAATAATTAGTCTCTATCTCATCTGTATTATTAGTTTAGTAAATATTTAAATATTGACTAATTGATTTGTTCTTTGAGGACTTCTCTA
The DNA here is from genome assembly GCA_034695165.1 of Desoria trispinata. Taxonomy (NCBI): domain Eukaryota; kingdom Metazoa; phylum Arthropoda; class Collembola; order Entomobryomorpha; family Isotomidae; genus Desoria; species Desoria trispinata. The sequence goes on along the minus strand of JAQFZB010000785.1, from coordinate 9,075 downwards.
CTGATTATTATTCTGTTAATTAGTAGATTAGTAAAATTAATAGAATTACCTTAAAAATGTATTAGTGTTTTTCCCAAAGATTTCTTTCGGAACAGAGCAGGTGTAGTGGCAAAGGGATTTAAACTATTAAAAGTTTAAAAGGTGTATGAAAAATATCCAAAAGTGAAGATCAATTATCGTACCACCATTTCACACCACAATAAAATGCCACATTTGCAATTAGATTTTTATTAGTCACAGCAATATATATTATATTCCAAGAGGTTAGATGTCTATAGAATAGTTATTATATTTCTATTGTTATTTGACTTTAGTTAATTTTTAAAAACTTTAGCGAAAAATCCAAATCCAAATACTTACAGCAGTATACTTATACTTAAATTACTTTATGTGTAGTGTTGATAAATTAGAATAAAATGTGTTGAAAACATTATATTATGGTTGCTTGTGAGGAACTCAACTAAATAAATCTAAAATCCCATCCGGTGTATCTTAATTTTATTCTCGGTCGGGTTGACTGAGATTGTTGCAAAAAAATATCATCCCCTATATTATATATGCGTATATAAGAATAAGAATACATTGAAAATTCTGAGCTGTTAGTCTTGTTGTAAAGTAGAATTTGTTCCCCGTTCTACATTATCCAAGTACTAGATTCAAGTAGATGATGATAATACTCGCGTACTTTTTCTTTACAGAAGGAAGCGAAAAACACGATATTATTACCTCCGAAAGAATCACGTTAACAGAGAAACACTGCTCATTTTCTTATTTGTTCCTCTCTTTTATTCTATTATTCTTGGAAATACTATTTAACTCTTGAAAGATTATAATATTTATTATTTATTTTAAAGATCCTTGAAAATTATTTAAACAAATGATTTTTTTTTTAATTTTTTTAAACTTTTTAGAGAGAAAGAATAAAAGCAATGGGATTGTTGGGGTTGGGATTGGGACACCCTGTAATCTAACAAAGGAAATAAATGCAGCAAGAAGAAGAGTTTAGATTCCCAGTGTAAAATAGCAAAATGGCCATTTCATTACACATCTCGTTTCTCGTAGTGCCAATTCCATTTTCTCATTGTAAATGCGTACATTGAACCTACTCTAATGTAACCAAATGCATCTAATAACCAATTGCTTTTTACCCGTGCTCAGAGATTCAGAGATGCAATTCAGATTATTACTTAAAAGCACGAGTCTACTACTACTATTAATATTAATATATATATAAGCACTATGCTACTATTGTCAGCTAAATTATTATCGTTACTATTGTTTAAATGTAGCTTTATTCAATACTTATGAAGGCATTTTGTGGATGATTTTCTAAAAATAACTGCAACCACTGCTATTAATTTGGTCATTAAACTTAAAAACTGTCAGTTGTCAGTTTTAATTTGAAGGAGGTCTGGGCCAATAAATAACTAGCAGTAATGGCATGGCTCTAAAAAATCAAAACGTCCAGACATCATCATCATCATCGTGGAAAATTAATATCATGCAGTTGGGAAATTCAATTTTATCAATTATCGTGTTTCTGATAAAAGGTTTCGTTGCATTATCATGCGAATATTAGATTGACATAATTATCTTTGTTGGATTTTTTTTATTCGATATTGTTATGCTGCACTTTTGTATTTTGTTTTTGTTACGGGAAACTTTTGGCATCAACATATTAGTCAGTAAGTATAATTAACTATGTATGGCTTAATTACTAATGACTCATTAAATAAATTTCAATTACTTACACATTGAATTTGTAATTATATTGACCGGCGACTTTTCCAAAAATTTGTGTACACACACCCTTTGAATTAGAATCTTGCTTCAAAGAGATGAAAAAGTTATTTCGAAGGAATATTAAGCTCGATTATCTTTGCGTCTGTGATGCAGATGTGGAAGTCAAATGGAACAACAATACACGTACTTTTACACATGCACTTATATCCTACACCACTACTTTTTGTAGTTTTCTTTAACAACAAATACTTTTGATAAATTTTCCCCAGGCTTATTATTTTCGTGATAGTAATTTATTTTTCCTACTTTAAGTTTATAGTTTTTATTGAGCTTTTAAAAGAAATGCAAGTTTTTGTTTTTGCAAAGAACAAGAAAGTACGTGAACATAGTTATTTATGATGGATTTAAGTTTAAATCACTTTTTTAACAAGAACTTGTTTCGTGAATGGATTTATTGTAATTTAAATTTAAAGTAGTAATAATGTTTCTAAAATATAAATTGTAGGGCTAAATTTGTCAGGGGGTAGGGGTAGGGGAAAGACTTTCAACTTTTGATCCTGGACTTTGAGTTGACAAATTGTGATTTTACATGATGGACCTTATTGTAATGAAATGAGATTTGAGTTGAGAGATGATAAAGAAGATAGAAGATCCGATGATATTTCGGAGATTCAAAGGGGGAAACTGTATGTTTCTTTCCCGTAAAGAAGAAAGTTCCTTAAGCAAAAGGGAAGAAATCGATATACACGCTTGCGCTTCCATGCATTTACTACACTATATTTACGTTGTGTTCGGCAGCAGCTAACAGATATCCGCACTTCTTGTCTTGTTTAAAACTTACCTTCTATCCCCATTACTACGCTATATGCCAACATCATATCCCATTACGTATGTCTTGTAGAAGAGGAACAAACCCGGGTTTTCTATTTTCTCCAGGTTCTTATTTACTTTATTCTTCCATCCATTTTCATACCATCACATCAAACTATTATGAGTCCAGTAGTCCAGGCATTCAGCTTTTGAACAATAGGAACAATTCACCCAAATACTTTCAAATGTTCCATTTCATTGAAAATGTAATTAATTAGATAATCAGACTACTTTGACTAATTACTTACATGATTTTATGAATGAGTATAAAGGTACTAAGTTGTCATGAAATCCATCATTCACTTATCCAATCAATCAATGTCATCTTCTGGATCTTCATACTCTTCAGCAGGTCACCCTAATCTAATAATGCTAACAACTACAACGTCAACAATCTTTTATCCAGAGTAAACCCCTTCTGTCCTCTCCCCTCGTCATAAACCACCGTCAGCTCCACATGTCATCCTTAATCTATATGATTTATCTAATCTAGTTGCAGTGATATTATGTTAATTAGCTCATCAAACTTTGTTATAAAAAATGGTATTTATTTTATTTATGAATAAGTGTTTAAATGCAAATCTGAAACAACCATTATTATTTTTCCTTATACTTTCCCCTTATGTTTGTGGAAGGAAAAGAAATGCTTTTTATAATTAGGAAGTGAAACTTATGGAATTGTAAAGTTTGGTTTTTTTCACAGAGATACTTTTTCATTGTTACATAACTTTATTGAGTTAAAAAAACCAAAAAGTAGCTGCCCCGAGTGAGGCTCGAACTCACGACCTCTGGATTATGAGACCAACGCGCTGCCAACTGCGCCATCGAGGCTTCGCTTAGCAATGAGGAGAAGGAAGTGGTTACTGATTATATTTCATGATTTTATCCAGGAAAAGTTTCCAGCTTTCTTTTTCAAGTTTTCATTGTTTTCCCTGTTGATTGCATTTATGCCAAATGTAATGTCATATAATAGCATGCAAATTGTTCTTTTAATAGAATATTTGGTATCATACATCTTGAATACAGCATCAAATAGTCATTCCTGTCTGGACAATGATAATGAAGGAATATATGAATGATAGTTTTTTTTACTTACTTTTTTTCCATGGCAACGAAGCAACGGTGCAGTGCAGAAAAAGTCTAGAAGGTTCCTTACTTCTCTTCTCCATCGAAATCCGAAATCACAAAACAAATCAGGCCCAGAAATCAGAGAACTCACATCTCTCTCCTCTCGTCGTAGAGTTCAAAATTTTCTGTTACCAATTGGAATAACGTTTAAAATTATCTGCGTCTTTTATCACACAACCACACCCTCTCTACTACAAGTCCCTTATTCGAAGCTGCAACAACGAAGAAAGGACCCACAAGACAAGATGAATTATAATAATCTCAACCCCATGTATCTTTTTAAGCACTTTCAATCGAAGAAATGGAACGGGAATCCAAAATTGGAGGTATTCTAATCTAATGACTAATTAATTAATTGAGAAACACTAATTAATATTATTTTGTAATGATTCACTAGGCAAGTACTTCCATGTCAGATTTCGAACATATTTATCCACCACCAGAACCGGCTGCTGACGAAATGACACCTGGTGAACGAAGAGCTAAGATATTTCAAATCTTCAGTTTGCTTTACGGAGATATGATGCAGGAATTTGGCCTTATTGATCAGTACGATGATTCCGAAAGATTTCTTTTGGACAATCCTCATCTCTTATGTGAGGAAACGCCTTCGTATCTGACGTTCTGGTGCATTGATTTGTCCATTGACGAAAAGTTTACTTTGCTACGGAATGTTGCACAGCAAGCAATGCAAATTCACTTCATCTTGGAACTTGCAAAGGAAACTAATCGTGAGACTGACATTGGTCTCGAAGTAAGTAAATCTTTGTGCATTTTTAATACTAGATCAAATGGAAAAATTTTAATTATGTAAATTATATGTAATTATGACTTATTAAATTTCAGGTATGTACAACCGAGTTCTTCTTTAAGATAGCAGATATGGATGAAGAAGCATACCGAAAAAGTTATTTCGATGCTGTGACAGTATACATGGAACGAGTACGCCAACGAGCTGTTCAACGGTTGATGGAGGTTATGGAGAAAGAACGATTGGATCGTCTTGGACCAGGTGGACTGGATCCAGCTGAAGTTATGGAATCCTTACCAACGGTAATTTAGACAATTTTAGATATTCTGATATACAAAAAATACTATAAAAAAGCATGGAATAAAAGTCTTGTTTTGTGGCTATTAGGACATGCGGAAATGTTTCGAAACTCAAGATACGTCAATGTTACATCGAGTAATTGCTGCCATGCCAAAACCTGAAGCAAATCATCACATGACACGATGTATTCAATCTGGTTTGTGGACACTGTCAAGACTCTCGGATATCGAAGTCAGTTACCGTCGTGTGAATAATAGAATCTATAGAACTGTTGAACGCAGACCAATGCAAGTGTACAATCTAAACGAACACATCAATACAGCGGAAAGCGATTCTTCTTCTTCAGCAACGAGTGAGGCGTCGTACGATCTTTTGGATGCTTCTAGTATTGCTACCTCTGTGAATTCACGCGGTGATGCAAAGCCCACCCCACAAGGTCAAGATGATGATGAGGATCAAGAAGCTCATGATAACCAAGTAGGATATGAAGGTAATAATGCAATTGGTGACGATTACCCAGATCTTGAATATCCGGACCGTTTTGAAGGCCAGGCATAATAATAACAATGTGAATTTACAAAAAATAAAAGATTATCCCTAAATACAACTCTATATGACTTATTTCTCTAATTACAGTTATATAAAGTTCAATTATTAAATATTTGCACAATTGCTTAATTAAACCATTGAGCTAGTTAGATATAAATATTCTTAATTGAGCTAGCTATCCAAAACCAGATGATATTCAGTATTTTTACTTTATGCATTGTAATATGACTACTAAGGCAAATATGGCATTAGTACATACTTTGCAGATATTTATTATTGTAAACTAATGGGACTCACAAATGAATTTTGACTTTTTGCATTATTACATTTTGCATATTATACATTAGATCGAATTCAATTCACTTCTTATTTTAAATACAGATTTATCAAGTACATATTCATATTAGCAATTATTTGTAGCGAGGTGTGCAGAGAGTATTACCAGAAGCGGAACCAAGAGCAAATCATGTCGAACCACCCCGAACGGTTTGGAATATCCAAAAGAATCAATGGCTGAGGTTCATATCCCAAGAAAATCATTCTTTGAAAGGTTGCAAAAAATGCTACCATTTCGGCAGCAAGTCCATCTTCACTGTTGAGAAAATATTTAATAGCTTTGTCCTCAAAGCAAACGGCCGCAATAACAGTCCCAGTCAAACTGAGGCAAGTGAAATAAAGAAGCGGTTTCGCGATATCTACAGAATATACAATTATATATTATATGTAGTATTACTTAATACGGTTGTAAACTTACATTGCTTGAAGCGTTCAGTCGCAGGGATTTTGTCCATTGATGAAGAAACCCCTCGTCGCACCATGTTCTCAAGCTCTGAATTGTAAAGCCGATCTCCTAGAGTAGCCCCATATCGCGAATTGTAAATATCCACTGCATAGGCAGGAGGGGAAGCTGTTGCAATTGACGATTCTCTACACATCGTAACTCCACCCACTTTTGGTTTTTTTAAACTTTCTCTTTGGGCCAATTCTAAAACATATTGAATCATTATCATTAATATGGCTAAGAATTACAAAGTTAGTTTTTTAAATTATACCTGTGAGTACGTCACGTGAGTAGATATGAGCCGTTAATGACTGCATGAAACGAACAAGATTCGGACCTGACTTTCGGCACTCCTCATCCGTCGAGCATGGTCCCACTACGGTTCGTAACATTTTATTCAAAGGATTATGTCGAACACAAAGCCACTTGAGAGACAGCATATGACCCATACTCAAAGGAAGCGTAATTAGCTAACACAAAAAATTTATTACTAAAAAGCTTTATTTTATAATTGATTGATTCGATGAGTCATACCAGATTTCCTCTCACGTTAAAATGCTCCAGTTGGTAGAGAACTTCACCAAAATTAGTTGGGAGACTCTGAATTTTGTTCATGCAAATATCCAACTTTCGCATTTGGCTAAAATCCTTCCCTGGCATGAAGAAGCTATCCAACGTTTCCAAAGCGTTCCTAGACAGATCAATGTCAACATACCGACTACCATCTACCATGGGGACATAGGTAAGACTAGAATCGCGTAGCAGCAACTTCCGAGATCTTTGACGAGTAAATACAGCGTCCTCTCCCTCAACTGGAACATCCCGCAGAACGTCTTCTTTTTCCGCAGAGAAATAATTTTCATCTTCATCCATGGAGTAGCCCAGTTCATTATCCGTTTCTTCTTCACAAACAGATCCAGTGTCATCATCTTTTACGAACCGTCGAGCAGGGTACAACTCTTCCAAGATCATCTCATCTTCTTCAGCCTTACGTGCAGCAGCATACAATTCTTCCGGTGTTAATTTCCGACCCAAAGGTTCTTCATTATTGAAATCAGGTGTGCCGATGTAAGGCAGGCGCGCAGGATAGCGAAGCTGCCACGATGGTGCAGATACGCCCTCCAAATTAAAATCGTCATCAGTGGAAGCAGGCCGAACAGCTACTGACAGCTGCGACAGCACCTGTAAATATTAAAATATATTAAGGGCTTGGTTAGTAAAAAAAAAAGTATACGTGTCTGGTTTCTCTACTGCGCTCAAGTTAGACGTATTATGTGAATAATTACTTATAATAAATATCGATAACACAGATAAATGTTAAATACTAAAAATAAGAATATAGAAAAAAGAATTCTTCCCCCTTAAATAATGAAAAAAAAAGTACTTACGGCTGACATGCTCGGAAACAATGCGTCGATGGGGGTACTACGGCGTTTGGTTCGTTTGTTCATATTGATAAGGAAGAGATTATTTCCCCTGGGGATGAAGTATGAAATAATATTCTGAACAGTTTTGACTTGATATGTTATCTGATTGAAAGTTGGTGATCATATGAGTTGCTTCTGTGACACAGACACGGAGAAAGAAGCTTTTGACCCGTAATGACATTTGCCACGTCACTCTCTTCTTCCGTCTCCTCTCCTTCTGGAATATTCTCCGGGCATCAACCTTTCTCCATTCATTCACTCATTCATCACCCAGCCTCATTCACATTCAATGCCTTCTCTATGCTGTAACTTACAACTTGCAATTACTTTACTCTAATAATGTAACAAAGAACAGGTTTATTAAATTGTTACAAAGCAAAGTTTCATTAGTTTCATTGTTGATGATAACACAAAATTGCATTACCACACTACTGCAATCATCATTGCATTTACTATATTACTTTTACATGAAATAAAGATTTATAATCATAATATGCTTTTATAGTTAAGGGACTGACTCCTTACAAATATGACCACCTTATAAAACAAAATGTTTGATTACTGTCATGAAAAAAATGGTTATGCAAGAATTAGTTATATTGTTATTAAGTATTTTATGTTATATAGAGTTTTGGGAGTTAAAAAAATGAGAAATCTTAACGATCTCTCTTTACATCTCGTTGCACACATAATCTTTCTTACAACTGAAAGAACTCTCTGTCTGTCTGCATGTTACTATTGCGTTTGTTCTTATTTGCAATGATGTACAAAACTTTCTATTAAATTTCGCAGTGTGTGTTGTTCTTCTCTAAATATTTGTAATTTTCATTAATTTTATTGTTTTATGTGTGGAATCTCCAGCTTTGGAGAGTTCTTTAGTTGTTTTGATTTTGCATAGTTTAAAACATAAATTGTGTCAGAATGCAACAAACATCGGAGCTCAAAATGCCATCCTATTTGTGGATATTTCTCTATGTATTGGAATATATTTATGAGAGATTTTTACGCTTATTGTATGGAGATGTGAAGATTGATGAGGAATCTTTCCATGGGAAAGTGGCATTAGTCACTGGAGCCAATTCTGGATTAGGTATTATTAAATGAAAAGTATCGTTTATAATCATTTATACTAATATTTTATCAAAAAGGCAAGGAAGTTGCTCAAGCGCTGGCTGAAAGAGGTTGCAAAGTTATTTTAGCTTGTCGTAATTTGTCACTTGGAAGACAAATCCTGGATGAGATTCGGAGTTTCACAGGATGTGCCTCAACCAATCTGGTACGTCTCAATAACTGTATAAATAATTCAGCCTCATGAATTCAGTTTTTATGGAATATATTTCAATGATTTCATCCTTGATTTCAAAATATTAATGTATAAATTTTATTTAGATATTAAAAGAACTTGATCTCTCTGATTTAAGTTCAGTACGAAGATTTGCCAACAATGTTAAAATAGAATTTCCTCAAATTTCATTATTGATTAACAACGCTGGAATCTATTTCGACAACGATGATCGACAAGTAAC
>JAQFZB010000784.1:0-10760 GCA_034695165.1 Desoria trispinata | reverse complement strand
ACATCAATACAATACATAAGTAAGAAATAATTACTGATGATTAATTACTCATGAGTTCTTTTTATGTCGTTTGTTTGTCGTCGTTCTGTTTTGCTCCCCAAAAAATAAAAACTTTTTATTATGTATTTCCATTTTGTATAATCTCTAGAAACTATTGTAAATTTTTTAAATACTGTTTGAACAGCTAAATGAGTTAGCTATGAAGGAATTGAAGATATTCTTATGGAATTGTTAAATTTCATGAAAATGTAACTTTTTTTTAGTTTTTACATGAAAATTCTCAAACAGAGATAAAGATGATGAATTGTGATTGGTGGAATGAAATAGAGATTTCTCATTGGCTCTTGAAAAGGAAATCTGTGGCGGTTTTCCAAGAGGCGGCTGTCCACCCGTTGCTTTTTTGCTTATTTTCTTCCTCTTCTTCCTTTGACCTCTTCTCACCAACAAGAACAACTGATTTTCATCTACACACTCCTTATTCTACTAAATCACATTAACTAATTACAATTAAATAATAAAAGATAAAGTTTTCATACTCATAAGAAAGAGTCAAGGTACTAGACTAATCCTAGAAAATGATTTAAATTAACAAATTATCCTCTCGATCGCCGATTGTTTCGCATTGCACCTGGTCAAACTACAGCCCATCCACGATAATCTTTTTTGCGATTATTTTATATTTACAAGGATTTTGTTGTAAGTGAATTTGAATTAGAATATTATGGGTTTCATTAAAATTATGCAGATTATGCAGTTATGCAGTAATATCTCTGAATCTTTATTTACGAGCCGTTTATTTATTTTCAGTTAAATTAGGATTCGACGCATGAGTATTTATTTATTTGGAAAATCTACCGAAGAAACTCAAGTACACTAAAAAATCAAGACCAGCGATAAGTATCAGATATAAGATGAGTTCATATAGTAGAAGGAGAAGTGATACTGAAGATTCTCCCCCAATGGACATTCATAAAAGGCCGTCATATATGGAAATATCTGACCCCCCTCCATTCAATACAAATTTTGACGAACGAGTAATTCGTAGTCTTGAGTCTCAATTCATTGAAGAAGAAGACGAAGCTCCCGAACCTATTAAGACATTTCTGCGTATTCGACCATACATGAAGATAACTGAGAACGAGGATGATGTAAATTTTTCTTCAGCTTTGGGTTTTGAGTTTGTGTACTAATTTTACTTTGTTTGGGGTTTGGTTTCTCAACAGGTGATTGAAATTAAAGATGACAAAACTGTGATTGCCAGTCATCAGGCACCAGGAATGAAGGGAAAGAAAATACTTAAAAGGATGGAGTTTAAATTTTCAAAAGTATTGGATGCAACATGTTCTCAGGAACATGTATTTGACGAATCTATTGCCCCTTTAGTGGACCAATTTGAAAATGGAGAAAATTGTCTCGTTTTTTCTTATGGAGCGACAAACTCTGGGAAGACTTACACAATGAGAGGTTCGCTTTGATGGGCATACATTGCTTTTTGCAAAATTATGCTTCCTAAAAATAATTAGTACATCTGCATTTATTATACCATTTTGTTACAGGCTCGGCAAAAAAGTATGGTATCATTCCGAGGACATTGGATCGAATATTTACAAAGCTTCAAGACCGAATATACAAAGGAAGTGACATGATTCAACCATTTCGACATGAGAGCACTAGATCTCTTCAAGGAAATCAACAAAAAGTAATTTTGGACAAGAAGAAATTGCTTATTTCTGCTGCGGTATGTCGAATATGTTGGAGATTTAACAGATTAAGCCAAATATTACAATGGTTTGTTTGCTTTAATTTTAACAGAATGATACAAGTGAAATGAAACAAAGGGCCATTGTGCGACAAAGCCTTCACCAATCTAAGATGTCAGATTCTTCTTCACATTGCGCTTCTTTAAGATATGCAGGAGGTATTATTTTATAATATAGGAGCCTTCAATAAACCAATTGTTTATACACAAATTTAAAAAAATTTTGTAATTGGTTGGTCTTTTAGGTACTGTAGGTAATGTAACGCTTAATGAAAATACAAATGTGTTTGGAATGTGGATTTCGTTCATTGAGCTTTACAATGAGCGGTGCTACGATTTATTGGCTGGAACTGGAAAACGAACAGAAGTAAAAATCGTATCCGAGAAAGGTGGATATGCTTATCTTAAAGGTAATGGAAATGGTAGTGGAATTACCCTTGATTTGTTGTAACTCTTGCTACTATATCCTTTTCACAAATTTCTATTCATAATATCATAATAGAGGTTACTGAGCTTCCCGTCTTCAGTGATGAGGAGGCTTATGCATTGTATGTCGCTGGGTATAGAAAACTGGAGGTGGCATCGACACAAGCTAATAACACCTCAAGTCGTTCCCACTGCTTCTTTACGATTCGAGTTGTTGAATTGGGTGTAACAACCTCTGGTAGTACTTATCCAGTCCGTGTGCATAGGTATCAATATTGAAAACCATAATTTATATATTAGCTGTAACCGACAGATTCATAAATTGTATTTTAGGCATAATATTTCTTTTTTTCTTTACAGAATGACATTTTGTGATCTTGCTGGATGTGAACGAGTTTGTCAAACAGAAAATACCGGTGGACAACTCAAGGAATCTGCTAATATTAATCAATCTCTGTTGTCCCTTTTAAAAGTGATACGCATGATACGGTAATGTAAGCATTTAAACAATAGTACTATAATGCAATTGTATGGTTCAAAAGATGAAGATTAGCATATTTAAATTTCTAAATAGTGATAAGCAATTACAAGGATATTCCGGACAGTCATTCTTGGAAAAGATTCCTTTTCGTGATAGTAAACTAACTCGAATATTCCAGGGTTATTTTACAACTTCCACTCACATTGCCATGATAGTTAACGTTAATCCTACTCCTCGGATGGCCGAGTCTTCTATGCAAACATTGATGAACTCTGCTATTGCCAGTAACGTAAGGCACATTGAAATACATTTCTTGATTCAATTAAATTACAATTAGTTATCTACCTATTAATTAAATGAACAAGACTCAAATCGGCCTAATAAATCAAAGGAGTGTTTAAGTAAATGCATCGTTTGCTTAGGTTGGCTTCTGTCTACTGTAATCGCGTAAACACTTAAACACAGACCTGCCATTGAAAGCATCAGTTTGTTAAATTAGAATAATTAGATTATATTGACTATATGCATAGAATTAGTACATTATAATTACAAATGACATTTTCGGTTACAATGAGAGAAGTGGTTTCAATTTTCAACCATGCTTCACTGTCAGTTCATTTATCAATGAAATGATTGATTTTTTCTAATAATATTCTTTGTTCTACAGGTGGTTGCGTTTAGATCTAAGCCTCCTCCTAACATAATTATCGACGATTCTAATCACAATTCTAGTTTCATGCACAGTAGTTTAGATTTGGAAGATTTGATGGAACAAACAGAAGACGAAGAAGAAGAAGAATCCACACAAAGTTCAGGGTTTCAACAAGACATTCTGAAAAATCTAACAATGGAAACGCCTAGTCGAATTTTGAAACAAAAAAATTCATCTTTTATGTCTGTTGAAAAAACTGTAAAAGCCAAAGGTGCTGGAAAAAAACAAATTGAACCCGAGCCTGTTACGGACAAAGAAAATAGTCAGAGTCCCAGCTTTTACTATACTTATTCAGAAACATCCGCAATTGAAAATGAGAATCTTAAACTACTCGTGGCGAAATTGAAAGAAGACGTGGCTTGCAAAGATCGTGAAATTCTCATGTTACGTGGTGAAGTACGAACAATTGAAGCCAGAACTCGTGAAACAATGTTAAATCAGATGCAACAAGTTAACCCTCGATACTTGTAAGTCACCTATATATTATATAAACAAGTATTGTACTCTATTGTAATTTTTTGTGAATTTTTTAATACAATAATTGCAGAGAATTTAGAAACGTGCCACAAAAGATGGATTTATCCGAGCGTAGGGCAAATCAACTTCGATCAAGATTTCCTGTACCGACTGCCCACTTATCTGTGGCGACTCAAACTGAATAAAGTGATACGGACGAAACAATCGCGTGAATTAATTCAATTTCAAGGTGCCTTTGAATGCGGTTTGTAAATATGCTACATCCGCCCAACTCTTCCTCTTAAGTGATTATAAATTTGTGAAGCAAGACATATGATGCCATTATTTTTTTAATACTTACTCTTATATCGAATCAATCATATTCATACTAATACTATAAAGGTAAATGCGTATTATTATAATATTATTACTCTAACGCTGTCATACAAGATAAACTGGACAATAAACAACCAAATATACATTTGCTAGAAGAGATTTCATGTAAAAAACTTTTATTGGTAATTTAATATTCGTACTTAATCAATTGATAACAATGATATAAACTTGCATGTCCTAATATAATAATATATTACGATGATTAATACAAAAATACTTAATAACTACAAATAAATATAAATAACCAATGAAACGTGGAGTAGTCAGTCAATAACCAGTGAATGATTGGATAAAATTGGACACTGGTCCAATTCTAATTGTTTTTCTTCTCTATTAATTGGACGTACAAAAATCATAGCTTTACTAAGATAGAGTACGTCGTATGTACATAATTTTAGACGTGTTAAAGAGTAGCCGTATATATGGTGAGAGAGCGTACCATGACCATAGCACTTGTACCTATTTCTTGACACTCGGGTTATCTATATATTCTACATTAAACACTAATTAATAATATTAGCTCGAGACAAATAATTTTGAAAAAGTCCCGAGCCAGCAGGAGGATCATCCGGCGTTGCCTTTGGCCTCACACACGAAAACTATATAATGTCTCAAAACTTACTTTCAACTTGTCGCTACTTTAATGAGCACCACATCATCTAAAAATAAATGTTTTACATTCATTGCATTTCACGCCATTTTATTTAATTAATTCAGAGTAACAATGAACCACATTGACAAACAGAGATTTTTACAACCATTCTTTAACAGTATTACTATTATTATCACTTAGAATTACAATTAAATTGTTTAGAAAAATAACAGTACGAAATGTTACCTTTTAGTAGTTCGAGGTAAACGCTGGGTTGTTTTCCCAATGCATAAGTGGATCTGAAGAAGCTTCCTGTATCCTCGTGGAACTAGCAATGCTCATTGAATGTCCTTGTTCCTGTAGCCAATTATTTCTGTTTAAGTTAAGTTGTGCAATTGGGTGACACAGACATTTAGGGTCATTACTATCAACCTCATTTTCCAAGCAAATTGGCAGCGCTAAAAATACAAGTATGACATCATTATTGATTTTGTAAGCATTCTCTTGTCCACAAAGAGCGGGGAGTAACTAATAATAAATAGTTTTATATAAAATATTTTTAAAAGGCATACTTTCATTTAGTGTCTGAGGAGTAGAATTCCAAGGACGCTCAAAAACTTTTGTTGCAGTTGCAGAAGGGATGTAATTGATAACATTGCTTGGGTTGGATTGAGAGTGGTACCGGTCCAATTCGTTGTAAGGTGAACCATTGTTAGAAAATGAGTTCCTCCATGTGTGCGACGAATTGAGCGGAGTGTTCGAGTCCGAAGGGCGTCTTTGCAGCAAAGTATCGTGCAGTTCTGGTTGTCCCACGCCAAAATTGGTCCAATTATTTCCAGTATCTTGGTTTATCGCATGATTGTTTGAGCTAGGAACCATTCCTTGTCCGTGGATTCCATTCTCCTGGTAATAATAAGCGTTTTTCTCATACGGAATCGTAAAAGGATTCTGGAATGGGTCGTGAGGCGAATGCATTTGGTTTTGGTAATGTCTGTTGTTTGAAGTATTTGAAGTTAATTGATGTTGCGCATCAGAATGACCATCCTCCACGTTTATAATTTTGTTAAAATTCGTCGAACCAGGATAAGGCAAACGTTTGCTAGATTCGTAATCCGACCCATAACCATTGCTTAATTGCTGCGGATAATATTCAGAGCTTCCGGACACAGGACGTTGGATTGGGCTCTTTACTGTTGATTTACGCTGTATTTCAGGAGTGACAATTGGAAATACTTGGACATTGGCATTAGACGATGGTTGGGTTTGTGTTTCCTTAAAAATGTAGTCTCTAGGCATTAGACCACTGGGTGAAGGATTTTCGGGAGTTGAATGCTCACTTCCACCCAACCATTCAACCCATGGATTCCAGCTAGTTGACCCTTCCACATTGCCTTTTTCTACTTGCCCAGGTTGAGTTGTAACTGGCCCCAATTTCGATGGCGTTTCCCTACTCCACATAGATGGTCCAGATACAAGTTGAGAACCATTTATGGCTGTAGGCTTCGTAAATTGATTAGCTCCTTGTACTGGAAACTGCACAGTGCCACTAGGATTTTGTCTGGAATGACTTGATGAATCAGGAGATATTGGGGAACGTTGCCTAAGTGGTGGCTCAATAACTTCGGCTGATAAGCCTCGGTGTTGCCACATCCCGGGATAATTAGGATTTTGTAAAAATACCGAATCATTCTTGGGATTTACTCGGGCCAATCTTGGCATTACATTATAATTGTTAGGGTAGTGGTTAGGAGAATTGGCGTGTTCCCTATGACGTTGTTGATAGTCACGACGATTTTGCATAGGAGTTTGTGATTTTTCTGGACCAGGATTAGAACTGTTTGTGTTGACTTTAATGGATTTTGGCTTGGCAACTTTAACACCGTTCCATTTTATCGTTCCATTTTCACATGGGACATCAGCAGACGTTTGGGATCGCCGCCTTGCGGTATTAAATGGCTTCCCGTGAACCGGACTGGTTGTTGAAGGTGTATCATCCATCGCTTCATTATTACATTTAGCAGCCTTATTACGTTTCTTACGAGTCTTGTTGGAAACGACCTAATTATTGATAAGAAAATAAGACTTCAGTACAGCTATTAGTAACTGACTTAACTAAATATTTTTGGAAATGGTAACCCACCTCTTCAAACTCTTCCACTTCATGACGAACGAACAGATCATCATCAATGGCCAAGCGCTGTGCCAGATTTCTATCTTCTATCAGACTGGCATTCTGCGCCATTGACATGTATCTATTATGAGGATATTCATCACTGTTTGACATGTTAGAATTATTTGTCAAGGAAGTCATATCATTTTTAAAATCACCTAGAAAAACGAAAATAATATTTTGTTATGATTCACTTTCATTCATTACGTATTACGTCTCAAAATTACTTAGATTCAATAGTTTCATAGAATAATTTTAATAAATGAATTAAGAAGTAAATTACGTTTTGCTGTATCCACATTTGGAACTTTAGTTATTGTAATGCCTGGTGGAAGATTTAATGAAGAGAGATCTACAGAATCTTCCTGCTGCATTCGATTATTTGGCGAGGAGTGATACTCTGAATAACTATGCTGACGCATAGTCGGAACAGAACCAATTGTCTCTGCAGTCACTTCATTAGATGATACAGCACCTTTCTTCTTCTTCTTTTTATTTTTCTTCCTGTCGTTTCCAAGATCCGAAGTTTGAGGTTCAGGCCTTTGCTTGGGTTCACCGCCCGACGCAGATGAGGAGTTGTTTAACGTATTTGAGTCTCCAAGGAACACTAAACGATAAATCAAACAAACAATGTACAATAATAACAATAGTAATACATTGTTTTTTGTAGAAAGTTATCTGAAAAGAGTAAAGAGGAAGCAATATGCTACTAGCTACTACTACTAATTAATAATTACATTACAACTAGCCCAGCAGGGAAGGGTCTCAGGTAACAAAAGTGCATCATGCACAGGCTACTTACAGTGACCGTTAACGAGCATATAAACAGGATGTTTCCCTTCGTTGTCATCAGACAGCGTTATAGTAACAACATTTTGATTCTCTGAAGTACATGGATGTCGACGAATCGTTACCATACGTGTCTTACCGTCAGTTCCTTGAGGAGTTGGAGTAATATTTTCAAAAGCTTTCCGAACAGTTTCAGCAGGACTATTATCGACAACTGGCTGAACAGCTCCATATTCCCTCACCAGCTTTTCACCGAGACCATTATTATTTGACGCTGATGGGGCTGATTCTTCTTTATCTTTTTCTGCATCCTTCTTTTTCCTGTTTTTCTTTTTTATTTTCCTAGCAAGTCTTTTCTGTTCTTCCGCCTTTCTTTTTTCTTCCTCTTCTCGCATTTCTTGCTCTCGCTTAATTCTTTCTTCTTCCTCGATCCTCTTTCGTTCTTCCTCTTCACGCTGACGTTCATCTTCTATTTTTTGCTGAACCTAAGCAAAATAAATTTAAATATACATTTGTCATTGTCAAGTATATCAAGATGTTATAAAAAATTAAACAAAACCTTTTTCTCCTTCTGTCTTGCTTTTTTTGCTGCTTTTCTAGGGTCATTGGTAACCTTTGTTCCTTCAATCATTCGCACAATGTCGTCGACATCTTCAGTTTGAGTGTCTGGGTTAACCAATATTAGCCTTTCCTTCTTCCCGCAACTGCAAAGCAAAACATACAATTCAAGTATACAATACTTTCTAATACCATATCTAGTTAATATAAATTCCTTACGGAATAGATTTCACAGCAGGCTTTGAAACTGGACTAACTTTATCCATGGCATGTTCCACTACGAGCTCTTCGCTATGATCACGACGAGAGTTAAGTGTTTTTAACATACGTTGTCTTATCACTGGGTACCTAGGACTAACATAAGCACCACCCTAGGGAAATGGACATTTGCAAAATTATAAAAGCTCGAAGGGGTTCATTTTTACAAATAATAAATATTTGTATAAAAATACCATATGGCGTAAGCAACTTCTACAATCTTCTGGGGTGCGGATAAGAGTGGAAATATTATGTCCATGCCGACCTAGATCAAAAGATTTATATATTATTATATTTTTGCTACGAGTAGTAGTTAGGAGATCATCAAACTATTACTAACATGGAGCAGAATCATGATGAGCTCTGCATTCATCAGTGGTTTCTCCATAACATATGGATGGGGCATGACCAGAGCATTCGAAATTTTCACCATCACAACAAGGGGGGAAATCTTCTTCAGCAGTCTGTCATAAATAATTTATAGTTATTTGTACTTTAAGCAGTAAAATTCCGCATACCAATACAACACGGCCCTTTGTTTTAGCAGCAATTTTTGCTTCGAGAAGTATTTCATCTAGAAAAAAAATTAAAAGGCTGAAGTTAAAATTGACCTAAAACTAAAAACAATTGGAAAGTTTTATTCATGATTTTACCAGTATCTCCACTTGCACCACAGCAGTTTCCTGTACCCCCATGTGAGTGACAATCATCACTTTTCTTCTGACCCTGTGGCCTAGAGCTTCGAACAGTAGCTCTAGTTTGACCAGAACTGGATGAGGCCTTAGTCGTGCCACCAGAAGATGACTTCTCGGCCCTTTTCAGCCTATCTAGTTCTAACGCCGCCTCCTCGGTCTTTTTCATCCTTTCAAGTTTTAACTCTTGTTTCTTCATTGCAACTGAAAATAAATGTTTATTCTGCAATTAAAATTCCATTAATAAATATCAATCTAACATTAAGGTCAAAACAAAAAAAATCAGATTATTTTATCTTCTCTAGAAACCAAAAAAATGGGCACTGAACACAACAAAACTTAATAAATTACAATCAACGGGATGAAAATGTGTCAACCCGCCACAAACATCAATCACCACCCCACAAACTTAACTGATACTCATAATTATTATCATCGAAACACAATCGAGTCAAATCAATCGATTAACACGAATGTTTTCAACATGATAAATAAAACGCAATTTGCTAACTTTTCAAATTATGACAAAAGAAGATAAACTATAGTTTACAACAAATGGAAACACTTACAAAATCTTAAATTTACCGTCGCTTTAATGTTTTTTAATGGAATAAAATGAATTCAACTCTTCATTTAACTTGCTAGCCTCGTTTTTTCTGTTTGCACTGCAAAACTTAACAACACGAGGTACAGTTAATTAACTATCGCTGAAGAATGTCAAATACTACACTACCGTTGCTGACCATCCATCCAGACTATGAGAGTTTGAATTAAATAATAATATATAAATATATATCATTTGAGCACTTTTAATAACGTAAAAAAATATAATGAGCAGCAGCAGAGATTTAAATGAAACTAAGAGTTCATGTTCACAAACCAAAATTAATTATCACCAGCCTATAACAGTTTGTACATGGATAAGAAGAAGAATACACAATTTGACAATAACTATACCTTTATCTATATTTAATTTTAATTTTAATGAAATAGGTGAAGTTTTTCGAGGCCTGTTTGTTGAAAAAAAGTAAATTAAAGTCCGTGATTCGAAGCTTCGCTGGCGAGCGTATATTGAGAAGGAGACGATATTCGGTGTCATTGAGATTCACTCGGTGGATTCTCCCTCTTCCCTCTCTTCGTGCTCTTTTAACATTTAATTCATCTCATAAAAAACAGCAGAGCACACGAGAAGAAGACCGAGAAGACAACAAGACAACTTACTAATAATACTACTACTACTACGTCTCAACTTGCCTCATCACAAAAAATACTGCCATGCCATTTCCACGCTACTCTACTACTACTCCTCCTCCTCTTGTAATTCTAAATAGCAATAAGTACTTTAATAGTTTAGTAGTTATTAGTGTATTAGGGCTGCTGCTGGTATCTCACACTACTACTCACACATCATCATCATCAACTTCAACAAACACGCAATTTATTTTACAACCCACATTAAGTAAGATGAGAC
>JAQFZB010000783.1:0-10760 GCA_034695165.1 Desoria trispinata | reverse complement strand
GAAACGAGTCTAAATTTCAATTTTTAGTGGTATCGCTTGAGTTAAAAACAATCCAAAAGTACCCTTCGTCCATCTTTATTCACTTTTTTTCAAGTCTCCACAATATTAATTCTAAAACTAATTAAAATTGGTGGTTGTGCTTTGAATTTTAACAAGATTATCATCATTGTTCTCATCTCCACAGGCTGAAAAAATTATCCAGGAGGAAAACCCACCAGCCAATGTCATGAGACAACGACATTTCACAAGATAACATTATGATGAGGTCAGTTTTATCCGTTTCCCATACAAGAATTAAATTAATAATCTAATTAAGGGCCATCATCGTATTTTAGGTTGTATCTTATGACATCATGTCAGGAAAAGGGTAGTTTTTCATCCGCATCAGGAATGAAAATAATTTTTGTATTAAGGAATAAATAATAATCATTTTATACAACAATTAGAATTATTTATAGGACAATTCTATTATTAAACTAATGAAGGGCCATCATGTTTTAGCTTGTATCTTATGTGTCATTATGTCAGAAGTAGGTTAAATTCATCCGCATCATTATTAAATAATGGAGTGAAAAGAGTTTTTGGTAATAAATTGAAATTAGAGGAAATAAAAAGTTACAGGAATTGGAATTATAATTTTAGTAAAAACCATAATTTTATTCTAATAACTTATTTTAAAACAAGTTGAACATGTTGGAAAATGTTTGAACAGTCCAAACTCATTCTTCAGTATAGCCGACCCCACTCAGCCGGATATACCTTTAACCGTCCCACCCACTGTTATAGACTGGAGGAACAACTCTTGGAGGTCAGAATTTCTAAAAAATTGTTTTTACGGTACGTGGATGTTTATTTTATTATTTACATTAAAATTTATTTACGTTATTAATGTAATCAGTTTGATATCATTTTGTGATATAATTTTGAACTGAAATTTATGTAAACAAATTCATTTCTCCTACCATTATTGCCGGATTTTATGAAAATTTTCGTCCCCTGAAACTCCATAAATCTTGCCATTATTGTAACAGGCAGGCACATGAACATGACAGTATATCTTGTTTTGTTTACAGAGCTTGATACTCTAAGACAGAAAGCGGCAGTGCAGCCAAAGTTGGTTTTACAAAGTTAAAACTACGACGGCTTCCTTTGAAAACTCACTTTCTGCTGCACCGAAGATTTTTGTTTTAGAGTATCAAGCACAGTACTTTCTCCGTTTCAGTAAGTTTGCTGAAACAAGGCTGTGGAGCTACTTGGGTTTGTATAATTAGTTCCGTGGCTTTGTTTCCTGAATAAATTGAGGTTATGTATTAATTATTTAGAAACAAGAGCTCATCATCAATAATCTACTATTGTAGCTTCTGAATAAGAATTATAATTTTCAAATTATACACGATAATGACGAAATCTTAATTTAATGATTGTTTTCAATTCTTCATATATAAAATGGAAATATATTTCATGGCTCCTTGCATAATAAGTTCCAGAACTTGTTGTTCCTTTAAAATATGGCCTTGGCTATGAAACTCAGCTCTCATCTGACAGAGTGCTAATGAATTATTGAATTTTTAATTTACCACCAAAACTGTTCACCAACAACCAGAACACTAGAGACCTGGCCTTGATATTCCGCATAGTATATAATACTTTTTCTTTGCCATTTAAAATAGCATTGTAATTTATTTATTGTGTTGCAGTAAATAATCCATGATGTCTTGCATGGTATGGATGGTAGATCGCGAAATGGGATTGATGGGCCGTCGCAAGTGAGGTCAGGTCAGGAGTACCCAGACCGCGTTTCAAAGATTAATCATAATATTAGAGTTTCATTTTGTAGGAGTAGTAGTCGCACTCTGGCACTGGAATATCAATAATACAAGACGGACATTTTATGAATAAGTGAAAAGTCTGTAGGAACAGGAGCTAAGTACTATGGGGCTGTAGTCTGTAGCAGGTCCTTCCGATACATCCACCTGAATCAACGGAAGGATTCTAAATTATTCAACTTAATAGACAAGTTTAAAATTCAAGGGGATCTTGAGCCAAAGCCCAAAGCGGATGGATAGATGCCTGATGAGAAAATGTTCCAATATTACAATAATAAGAATCATCGTCAACATAGAGCAATGGGTCATGGTCATATATATCTCGTATCTCTCTTCGTGGAATGGTTTATTGGCATTTTAAAACGAATTTCGATATTTTATTTCACTTTACCATCATCAAGATATATGATATGAATTCTCTTATAATAATAATAGTTACAAACACATACAAATAAAGTAGTACACTATAATATAATACCTATAATAATACATAATATATATTTACCTGATGTAATCTATGGGGTGGTATGGAAGGGGACTGGGGATGATATCACACACGATAGTTGATACAAAAATTAAATGAAATGACAGAATTATTTATAAAGTCATTTTTGAGATCATTTTGGGTTTTTTGGTCCAAACTCACAAGAATTGGAATCAGAAGCGTGTAATTTTATAATTTACTCTTTCATTCAATTTATAAAACTGAGATCAGGTTAAAGATCAACTTCTTTGTAAATAGTTTCCAGATAAATTGTTAATAAAACGCTGATACTTTCAAAATTAAAATTAAAACTAAACTAATTACAAGTTATCTTTGACCTCTGACAAGGGACTAAATGTACTAAATGTATTTGCTATACATAAATATACATTGAATATCTAGATATATTCTATTATAGCAAAGGTAATCAAAATGCTCCTCTGCTTCTCTAAAGTCTAGAATACTAAAATCTAATTTAAAATTTGGGAATTAAAAAGCAAACTTTTCTTTTCTAATTCTATTTCAAAAATATTATAAAGCGCAAACGCATTTCTTTTTAGTTAGTAGAAGCTGTTTTTTTTTTGCATTTTCATTGTTTTTCTTTGGTTTAGGTTTGTGGTGATTTTGTGATGTACTATATTATAAATAGGTATATATTTAGCAAATAAATTAGGGATGTGGTTGGATTTCTATATTTTGTAAAAGTTTAGTGAAAGTGTCCAAGAAAGTAGTCAACGGGTAAATGTTATAATATTTCTATACATTAAAAGATCATGGATAAAAAGTTTAAAAGTTACTGATTAATTAAACTGAATTTTATGAACTAGATCTTCTTTAACAATAGTTACATTAATAGAGAAAGTAACAATTAGAAATTTCAAATAGGTTTTTAATATTTATTTGTGTCAGATTTAGATCCATTGTTGTCGACCCTTGCTCTATTTTTTTAAACTAATTTATTTCACTTTAGCTTTCACCAAAGCTTTTTCATAGCTTTGCTTTTACCTTTATCTAATATTTTCATACATCTATTATATATAGCATAATAGAAGTAACGTAATAATAATATGTTATATATGTAAGTGGAAAGTCTTATTTAAATTAGAATGGTGCAAAGCTTATGTTTAACTGAGAATTAAAACATCTTAATAATAATAATCATTTTTTTAATAATACATAATAATAATGAATGGTGATGTTAGTTTTGCATTATGTTCTTTCTGTGATATATGATAGATAGAGAGTATAGCAGCAGTAGCAGGCTTGGCTTATATTTGGCTTTTGGCTATTTTGTTTGTTAGTTAGTTTTTTTAGTATAGGGCCAGGCAGAAGCAAAATGTCACACATCCAAAATCCAATCCAATTTTTAACAGCACTCAGCTACAGGTTGAATTTGCTTTGCATTTCCATCAATCATCCCTCCTAAGTAAAATTTAATTAATAGCTGTGTATAATAAATATAATGAAAATATTATATAATAATATGAATATAAGCATATAGTTGTAATGAGATTAAATGGAAAGATTATTCAGAGGGAAATGATTGATTAATCACCATTTCAGTAACATTTTCATGCAACATTCCTTTCTAGTGAAAACTGTGATTCGTGAAATTATAAAGCAAAAAGTAAATTACCCTATAGCTATTTATAGTATATATAGTAGTAAGTATAGAGTAGTAAGGAACATAATAATAATGTCAGAAAAATACTAAAAGACTAAAAAGGTCAGGTTCTGGGACATTTATTAGAGATAAACTTACTTACACAATAACTGACCGTCTATTAGATTGACCTCCTTTATCCTTATCTGGATCATAAGGTTCAAGGTCATCTTTGGGAGTATTTAGGGCACTGTAATCAATTGGAAATGCACATGTTAGGCTGGCCGGTTGACATATTCCAAATAGATACTGTCCCGGTCCATGAGGATATTTCCCAAGAAGAAAGTTCACAAAACATAATTTGAATAGACCATATGTTATTTTACTACGGCCACTCTGAAAATAATTAACAATTAAATTTTAAAAAAATATAATTTCCTTTATAATATGTGGACCTGGACTTACATCCGTCATAGCATTATAAATAGAATCCAATGTGTCATTCACAACACGGAAATCAATTCCTAAGAACATTGTATAGAATGCTCTAAGCTCTTCTCTTGAAATTGTCCCAGATCCTATAAAATACCAAAATACCATATAAAATATAGTAAATGAATTAAAATTATAGTATATATGATTATAGTATGGTAATTTGATAATGGGGGAATGTTATAACTTTGGGGCTTCTCATCATTCTCATCACTTTATGATGTGCTGATGATTTGATAAAAGAGATGAAAATTAAAATTAAATCTGCAGAGCCAAACCACAAAGAGAAGAGACAATGGCATATAGCTGCATGACAATCTACTAAAGTACCAAAAGTGTCATAAAAGAGAAAGTGAAATTAGTTTCCCTCCAGCAGAGATTAAGGTCGACTAAAGAAGAAGAAGAACTTGAAAACCAGAAAACTTTCACTTTGAAATTTACACTTTTCAAACAAACAGCGTCATCATCAACAGAGCAGGAAGACCTATTACTACCCTACTATACTATAGGTAGATATAGCATGTTTATTATAGCAGGGCATGCACTTTTATTTATAATAGGAGCACAATATTGAAACTTTGTTAAACTAAAATATTCCTTCACAAAAGAGATTAATTAAAGAGTTTGTCATCTTCTATGTGATGGCGTGTTTAGCCACCCTTAAAATTAAAACAGGGTACATATTTAAAATATTCTGAATAAAATCATTTGAAATTATGCAACTTCATTTGAATACTAATGGGAGTTTAAATTTTAAGCTGAACTCTGCTGTTAAGATGAGGAATTGTGTCATCATCATCATCAACACTTGATCTTTTCTTTATTCTTCTTCTACCTTGTGTTTTTGAGACAGGAAGAGGATGAGAACTCTTTAGAAGAAATGTTGAAATCTCACAAACAAAGGATGGAAGAGAAAGTTTTCTATTTTAAAGTACTTTTAAAGAGATGTAGTAAATTCCCCCGAAAGCCAACACCAACACTTCAATACTTCTGTTTCTGTTCTCAAGAATTCTCTGTTCTCAAGTACCAAGTACCTTGGGGTAGTTCAAGTAGGAATTCAAAATTCAACTTACTATTTTCAATTGCAATTGTCAAATAAAAGTAAAAGTGAAACAGGTTTGTGGCTTGGGTTTGGGTGGGGTGGGATGGGAGCAAAGGAAATTGTTTCTAAACTAAAAGACTTTTAGTTTTAGTGAAATAGTAAAAGAAGAAGGAATTGCAATGCAAATCATGTACAACTGCATTTAACATCCTTCTCCCACTACTACTATTCCATTGAATTGGAGACAATCTTTCCAAGCCAAGAGGCTGTAACTTCTACTGACACTGTACTGTTTCTGATGCTGTTGGTGCTGGTGGTGGTTTGATATGGTTGGTGATGAGACCCACAGGGACTTTGTTAAAACTTGATGTCTTCAGAAGAATAAAAGAGAAAGTCTTTTCTTAACTCAAGTCTCAAAACACTGTCTCAAAAAGAAAAGATGAAGAACCCAGAGACCAAGACATCAACGCTTTAGTTAGGGGTTTTATAAATATTTCAATGCTTTAATCTCCCTCCCATATACATATGCATATCTCGTAGTAGATGGGTGGGTACTGGGTAGGCATATATAGGTAGACTTACACTAAAGAAAAGACGTAAGCAATTAGTCAAGGATTTTTCAGACTAATTGCAAAAAATCTTAATCCCTAATAAATGGGAAAATCTTTTCTTATTCTTTCTTAAAAAGTTGAGATTCTCATTTTTCAAAAATCACAGCATTATACAGAGGTAGGTAGTTATAGTGTTTTTTAATCTCAGTTCCTTTCTCCTGCTGCTAAAGTCAATTATTTAATTAGTTTAAGAGCTCAGACGAGGTACAGGATGTATAATAAGAAAGAAAGGGTAGATGCTAGGCTAGAGTTCTCATTTATAGACTGTTGTACTATTACTATTGCTGTTGAATTTGGATTGAATGTGCAATACAATTAGCCTTTTGCTTTACTCCTTTGTGGTATCTTCCTTCCGTGGAAAATTACTTCCTTCTTCTTCTATATGGCATGATATTCTATGGCAGTGCATTAGAAGAAGTGAAAGTATTTGTTAAAGCATACACACACGATCATAAAATACATTACAAAGAAGGGATAATTGCCAGAACATTTACGACCACACTGTAGTAAACTACTTGCCCTGTTATAATTCACCTTGTCTTTCACTTTATTGTGTCATGCCATCCCCATTATATTACATGTGCTGTGTTGCAAACAAAATGTAATTACACGGAAGTAGCTATAGTATAGCAATTACAAAGACAGGAAGGAAAAAGGTTGTTTGTAGATTTTGGGAGAATTTTTGAAAATCGTGTCAATTTATTTTTACAATCGTACAATGCATTTTTTTCTAAATTGTTTTAAAACTTTTAAACCAATTCCATTTGTCCTTGGGATCTAACTATAAAAGGTTTGGATTTGGATGATGAGACTTGAGACAGAGGAAGTAGTCGATAACATGACATTCTATCCATACATTGACATTTATCAGGGTAGGAACAATGACAACCAAGGTGTCAAAATAAAATTGATATCCACTTTTCTCAGGCTTATACTATGCACGTGAGTCTACTTATAATATATAATATACTATTACTAAACTGAGAAATGGAAATGGTAAGATTGATCGCTTCTTCTCTAAGGAATGAGGATAACAAATAAATACATCTTCAATGTCTCGAGAGCAATTTCCTAAATTATGTGTCACAAAATAAATAAATAATGTGTCAGACTTTGTCACCAGACCAGACCACTATCACATTACATTAAAGGAGAAGGTATCTCAATCCATTATAGTATTACTTTAAAACATATCTTGGCCAATTAAATTAATTTTTAGAGGGGCAGATGGGTTTCATTTTGATAGAAACTTACCCGATTTATTAACAACTTGAAACAATATTTTTGGAAAATACTGCAACCACAATGGAAGTGCTTCCAAAGTTCTCGCAGTGTTTAAAAGTGTTCCCCAGACATCCAGCCACTCTTCGATATTCACGTTCTCTCGTGTCTCTACAAAAGATTTTAATTCAGCTCAATTAGTTGCTATTTGGGAATTTTTAAAAGGTTTTTTTTAATAAAGACTTTGAGATTCATTTCACGTTCAGTTTTACATTTATGATAGAATAGAATACTTAAGTGGTATAATTTGTAGTATTTTACTTACCTCTTTCACTATTACAGTAATACATGACGGAAGTATCGTCCAATGGTTGATTGAGAAAGCATTCAAGAAATCCCGAGTGAACTTCCTTTAGAATATGAAATTCAATGCACTCTGAAGACCATTCAATGTAGTGTCGTATTCTCTATTTGTGTCAAATAAAAATCAATCAAAATATCAATTTCAGACTCAACATGATGTGTTATGTGGTTATTTCTATTCTACGTTTAGTTCCATTTCTAAATCTTCCCATGTACTATGCAGAAGACCCTTAAGATATTTACAAGGCCATTTTGGATAAATTCAATTTAATCTTAAGCAGGTTTCCATTTTCCATTCACTTTCATTTCTTTGGTTGTAAAGTGAAAAAAAATCTTGAAAATCTAAAAATCTCAAAATGTAAAAATCGCTGCTGTTCAAGGTTTTTCTACTAGGCCAGTGCTATGTGACGTTGCATGATGAGAATTCAGATTTTCAATTTTCAAATAACATCACAAAGATATAAAATATAACACAACGAACTGGAACGATATTCTTGCATTCTGAATGAGAAAAAGGAAATTGAGTTTTCTCAACCAATATAACATAATGGGAGAAAAACCTGGGGGAAACTGACATCAGCGAAAACTACTTCCGGGCTTTATTTCCCCCTCTGTATTGCATAACATCATTCTCATTCTCAGTGTAAGACATATATATCAACTACATACTGATACTGATTTTGTCATGTCAGGGCAGGGGTAAAAAATTACAAAAAAATGCAAATCTTCTTGTTTTTTTTTCAATATTTCTAATAAAAGTCAATCTGTATACACGTGTAAAGGTAAAGCCCTCCAATAGCAATCTGGATTGAAAAAATTATAATTTTCTAATATAAAAATAAAGCCTCTCAAAGGAAATCATGAGAATGACGATAAGTATAGGATTATTAGCAGAAATAATCCCCCCCCCACCTTTTATGCATAGAGAAAGGAATCAGTTGATTTTTCTCAAAAAATACGACACGTGATATATTAACATTACCTAGAGAATAAAAATCCTTTCCAGCTAAATCTCTGTTTTTGTTTTTTAGTTTTGTTTGTTGTCAAATGTTAAGAGGCAGTTAAGAAGTCAGAGCCCAAAGTCATATAAGAAATTATCCTCTTTTCTGCAGAAGAAACAGATCTGGCTCGTAAAACAGTCATAAATGTAATTGAGTACGTTGCTGTTGTCTTCACAAGAGTCAGAACTCTCAGAAGGTGAAATGAAATATTATTATGTGATTTTCATCATCAGACCACATCTATACTACTGTATAATAATAGCATACGCTTTTCCGCATACAAAAAAGTAATTTAAAATCATGGTAATAAATCCCATTTTTAGGACATTATCTTTCAGTAGGATATTTTTTATTTTTCCTTTGAGCATTCAATCATGATTATAAGGAAATTAACACTGGGGTTGAAATTGAATCTCTTTAAATATAAATCTTGATGGGGACAGGGATGTAATTTGTTAATGAGATGCTCTAGAAAAAGTATGAGATGAATGTGTTTGCAAAATGTCTATATGATTGACCTGTCCTATTTACATAGAAAGTTAACAACCAACTTGAAACTTACAACTTACTTTTTCCCTGAGTACTCAAAGTGTCTAAAAAATGTTATACTTCATACCTCAGAAGTAGAATAAGGAAATGTTTGAATGTCTGAGAACTTTATCAACTTAACTTTCTTTTTAAAAAATTCTTTAAAAAAACTTTTTACGATTTAACATTGACCAGAAAAGTATGTACAGAGAGAGAGAGATGCTTTACTTTAGAGAGAACGTGGGTTGGTTAACAAAGTAGGGATGTCATAGTGTTTCAACTCGTGTTTACTAGATAAGAGCTTCAATTTAATGAAAATTAACTCTTTAACCAAACCAGCCTATGTATTATATTGCTACAATAAAGCTATGATAGAAAATAGTCACCTAAGGACCCTAAGGATTTTAATGGTAATGCGAATGCGACCCCAATCATAGGATAAGTTTGACAAAATTAAATTCCTTTAGTAAATTCACATACAAATGTTTATAAAATATACCTGTTTAAACTCGTTGATTTTAGAACCCTGCATTTCAATCTCATTAAGTTTAACATAGTATTTATTTTATTGCATTGAAATGGTTTGAGATGTGGTAAAAGTACAAGGGGAAAGTTTCTAAACCTTCTATTGCTTTTAGAAGGAATCAATAGTATTTTGCATTTATTGCTTCTTCTTGTGGTTTGATGATGGCATCATTATATTGAAATACGTACACAACCCAGGATTTCCTTCCTTCACAATCCATGTCAGGTAATAATTTTCTCATTTAAACCTAAACTTTCTACTTCTTCTTTTCCTATGGTAGTATTGGTAATTGCATGAGTATTCTGTACGAAAACTTCCAGAAATTGACAAGGCAGGAAGTGGATTTAAATTTGCATCACTTTTCACCCTAAGAGGCCAAGAGGCGTGTCTTGTGAGAACGGAAATGTCCATCCATCGACATTTACGATATTAATATGCTAATACTACACTACGACTATGCTAACATTTAAAATCCTCACCTGATTAAGCGCAACAAAATCCTCTGCAGAAATGACGTCATCATGATTCATATCCAGAACATGACGAAAGAAATGGGTAAGTTTGACCTTTTGAAATTCGGATAAGAATTCTCTTCCTGGTGGTGGATCTTCGTTAAGAGTTACATCATCGTGACCACGTTGCACATAAGTTGCTAATAATAGTAAAAAATAAGAATATTATTAAGAAATAAGATTCTCACTTCTGTAAAATTGTACATTGTATTAACACTATCATAGGATAAGAGGTAGAAGGAAATAAGTAGGTTTTATTTTATTACCCCAATTTAGGTCGGGATGGGATCAAATTCACCTCAAGTAGTCTATTTTCTACTATATACTAATACTACATAGTAGAAGTATAGGTAATCCCTAAATCCTTAATCCTTGACATTTAATACGCACATGTAATGATACTACTACTACCATCCTATATTATATATAATATGGATAATCCTTTCTCTGTTGCGGTCAATAGTAGTCCAATCAAAAATAAACCGTTACAACGAATGTAACCAAGGGGTGAAACCACGCCTATTCTGACGTTTAACCTCTATAACAGTCTT
>JAQFZB010000782.1:0-10766 GCA_034695165.1 Desoria trispinata | reverse complement strand
GAAGTAGACAATACACCTTGTATTTTCTTGTTATTCTCATTCTCAAAGAAACTCCGCTATTGTCCTCCTCATTGTTAACATGTCGTGTGGATTTCTACAACTGCCATTTCATTCTCTCCTATTTAACATTCCCTCTCTTTGAAATTTTAGCTCAAGTCGAAAGTTTCTAAAAGCTACATAATATGAATCAAGAAATACAACAGAAACTAGTTCCTACTGAAACTAAACTCCAAGATTTTACACCGTGGATGTCGTCTGTCGTGTCGTCGTCATAGTATGAAGTTGTCATTCTTCGATCCTTTCTTATTCTTTCTCTTCTGCCTATGTATGATATATGTTGTAATTGACCATCTCCATTTCACTTGGGTAGTTTCAATTTTTTTTCAAATCAAAATCATAGCGTTTTGAATAATGATAGTACTTTTCAGCAATATATTGTTGTTGGTAGAAATAGAACAAATATTTATCAGTTTAATTTATATATTGTGTGAAACGTGCTCAATTTAATGGTGAATTAAGAATCGTAATGGAAGTACAATGCAGACTGGTCATAAAGTAAAAGTAGAATTTTAATGCAATAATATTGTGTGTGATGATGATGTCTTCTTCCAAAACTCTACATGGGAGTTACCATTGACAAAGTATACGCGTTACTTGTTCCCTGAATCGAAGCGTCTCTTACTCTATACTAAAATAATATTGTATATCGTATCAACTGGTTAATAGCGATGGCATAAGACATTATTCACACTCAAATGATTTCATTGCAAAAGGCACAGAGACACATGCATGCACATTTCTCTTCGACACACAAAAGAAAGCGTTTTCAATACATTATGTCATGATGTTCCGTTCTACGTTTGACCAAATCAGGGAACCAAATGGGACTCTCGTCCTCGTGTTCTGCTGATTATCAGCTATATACGGTAGCTAATACGCAATCATTTTAACACGAAACTTACGATTAGTTTTTGCTTTAACCACGCCATAATCAACCAAAAACTCTGAAATACTTGGCCCACGTTAAACAAATGGGTAAATTAGATGGTACTTATTTTCTCCAAGGACAAAAATTATATTTACATGGAATGAACAAATTTACATATTAAATAATATATCCAAAGTAGGGAGTATTCGTATTTTCATTTATTATTAACATTTGAAATAACATCCAAAAATCAAATCACAGTTGTGTAGTATCCGCTGATAATATAATTATAACTCAAAGTCACATCATGTAAATTGCAATGAATATATTTAAATGTCATGGAATAACCTGGAGAATTCTTGCTATTCAATTTCTACTTTACTAAATTTTGTACCGTCAGATATTAATTAACATACCGTCTTCGATTACTATTCTTCATTCCAAAACAGCGTAAACTGAAACAAATTATTTGAAAACCTAATAAGTTTCGAATTATCATTGAATAAAAAATTCCCTGCTGTGTAAGTAATTGTAAGCTAAATAACAGATAATCCTGTTGTTTGATATTATTCGATCAACCTTTAAGGGCAACGTTGCACTATCTAGGTAAAATACTTTTTTTTGTTTAGAATTACACCGTTCTTGAAGTGCATAATGAACCAAGAAAGTGATAATAATGGAATAATGGAGTCCCTCTCAACACAAACTGAACAATTGAGTATATTGGAAACCCCACTTGGTCAAAGGGATTCACGTCCAAAAATACAGATCTGTTTGGAAATTCGTAAGAAGGAGATTGGAAAAAAACGTAAAAAGTAATCAGTTAAGAAACGAAATTAAATAAGCGTGTAATATTCCAGTTTTATTAAATTGTTAAATTTGATTATAATTCCAGGGTTCACATTTTTTTGGAAGTAACCGTAATCTGGGTTAAAAATCTACCCAAATCCACTAGCAGAGACCCAAATCCTATTGTAAAGCTATGGATTTCACCAGGAGACATCATTTATACAACGGACATTAAAAAAGATAGGTGTGAGGCCCAATACATTGAAACGTTTGAATTTCCAATTGAAAATGACACTTTACAAGGTTATAATTTGGAAGTAAAAGTTTGTGATAGGAAATTAACTCGAAATGCGAAATCTTTTGGAAACGTAACAATTCAATTAGATAAATTTAAAGTGGGAAAACCAGTCATTAAGTGGCATAATCTCAAGGATTAAAAATAACATGACCAAAAATATTAAAAAATAATTGTCCGGTTAAGTATTTATATTTTTTTATTGAGACAAGCCACTTTTTATCCCATGAAACTTTACGAAAAATCCAATTAAAATTTTCTTTGGGTATAAAAAAAATGTGTAGTATTTTAAATTTTTACTTCTAGTAATAAAAAAAGGACAATTTTTTAATTTAAAATAATATCAGAATAATGGTTACATAATGATTAACCTTAAATGAAAGAAATTGTAATATAATTTTGAATGACTTTCAAAAATAATTTGAATTTACAAAAAACATAGTTGTTATTAAGAATTATTTATTATTTCACAAGCATGCATGCATAAGTGTAATGTGTTCAGCATAGAAATTTTTGTTATCAAATCGTTGTCACTAAAAAACCTAGATCGTTGCGGTGTATAGATTGTTGGCCACGTGGGACACCTTAAAAAATGAATTTAGGGTAAAAGGACGACACACACTATCGCTGAATGAATGAATGAATTGAGATTATTCCATTCGAGTGATAATTCCTCCCTGATGAACAATTTACGGTTTCATCTGCTAAAGCTGATTATGTATAAAAGCACCACCACCACAATCATCAATGGGCTCTTTATTCAACATATACATTGGATAATTTGAAATGACAGACCATGTTTCCCATTCAAACACAATAATAATTATATCTGCTGTCTTTACCATCTCATATGAATGTCTCTCTAGTCATATTCTAAATAGTTTTCAGATTTTAGGATTTCTAGATAGATTCAGATGTGGGAACATATCTCATTGAATTAAACAGCAGAGTGGTACGTAGGATTAAGATTACACCAAATGCTTATACTTCAGTAGAAGGATTTTGCTTTGTTGCATGAAAGCACATTATTTTGAGAGCAATGTCGTTTTCGCTAGATTATTGTTACGTAAATCCGTGGAAATATATTACACCACGAGATGATACTATATAAATGAATTCACTTTCAAATCAATAAACGCAGCTTTTAATACCTATTTACAATAAAATCATGTTATTGTGGATAATTTACACTTTAATAAGTGCTAATTCATTTTGAAGCATTACGGTGGAAATTATTTGGTTTTCTATTTCCATGTCATCAATTATAGGGAAGTCATTGAAATGCCAAATCGCAGGGGAGTTTCATTAAATTTATCTTCCGTATTTAAACCATTCCTAGATTGACCAAATTTAGGAGAATAAGCATAGTCATCTCAGAATTCGTTTTCAAATAACCCAACAAAGGATGAAAATAAAAAATATATCAAAAACAATTTATGTCGGGTTGACATTTTTTAAATTTGCTCAGTATTATAAAAATGAGATTTATGGAGTGAGGGAACTGAAAATCGGGCCCACTGTTGTACCCTATGACTATGAGCACCGGTCAAAGAAAGGGGTTTAAAAGTGATTGTGATGTTTTAAATTGTAAATTCAGTCTATGTCTCTGTGACAATGTACAAAAAGGGGATCCTCTATATAATAGTAAGGAATATCAACTGCTGACTGACGCGTCAACCCTTTCAATATCAGAATAAATAATGAAGAGGTGTTAATCTGAGTCTATCGTTTCAATTCAAGTCGTGTTTACCTTCCAAATAGACGGATTAAGCCGAAACGGCCATATTTTACCCTTTCTCTCCCATGCGTTTCAAGTCCAACCCTTAAATTTTGAGTTCTTTAAATTTATAGTAACTTATATCAAATCAAATTGTACTTTATCATAGAAATGAGAAGATCGTGTACTTTTAAAACAGTATAATTCTATGCGGTAATGTTATTAAGATACAAAAAAAATAGGATATTAAAAAAAGCAAAAGTCTTCACGTTTTTAATTTCTTCTTTAGGTATATGTTGGCGTTAGTAAAATTTGTATGTACTTTCATAAAGATTAAATATCCGAGAGATAAAAGAAGAAAAGGAGAAAAATAAGCAATAACGGAATGATTAAAGGTTGCTGGTTTTTTTGTGTTGTGTGCATTGTATGTAAATGAAAAAGGATCAAAAGAGGAATAGAGGAAGGGTTGTTTTCCAAAATCTCATATGAGCACATCACATACAAAACTTCCCCAAAAGATAACATCTTTCCTCTGCATTCACCAGCATTTTTGTTTTTTAACGTTTCATTTTGACAGACACGATTCTTTCTCAAAATATCAAAAAAATGTGGATGAAATATCATAAAAATGTTACATACGATCATATACCGATTGTATATAGCTAAAAGTATAGTTGTAGTTTATGAGATTGACTTGATTGCTAGTTCTCTCTAAATATTGGAGTGTAATTCTTTTAAATTGCATAATTTACATTGTTATTTTGTTAAAAAGTTATTAGTACTATAGCTAAAGTGGAAATTATTATTTGTAAGGATGTATTTTTTACAACAATTAAGAGTCCACACACTTGAGTACTTAAAAGTAACAATATGTTTTCACTTTCAAGGAGCTCTTAAAGTAGAGGCAAGTATAAATAAAATGAAATCCCTTTTGGCTGCTGCATCACGATGATAATATCTCAACAGGCAATTTATGCGTGTAAAAGTACAACAAAGTCCAGAAGAGTCGTAGTGAATTACAAGTAATACTATGAACAAGGGAGCAGGGCTTAACAATCAAATACCCATAAGAATAAAATAAATATCCACTTGTCTTCGTAATTCGTGACTTCCAGCACCAGCAGCACACGAAGAGCAAACATGAAATCAGAAGAGACTCATATTCTCTAGCTTCTTATTTCATTGGCTCGTGGTGGTTTCCTTTTCTTGTGGATGAAAGCCACTTTTGTGGTTGGTTAGTCAAGTGTGCTGTGAAAGCGGCTGAGATCAGAATTCGTTACCTTGAGTGAAGTATGAGATTAATGAAAATATTTTTTCTAAAGAATCTTTTGATAGATGAGACTCTTAAATTTTCATGACTCGATTCTTATGCTATTTGATTTAGTTCACAGAGTTTCATTAACCAAAAAATCTATTCAAAGGTTTTTCTAGCTTATTTTTTTGTTTTTATATGAATTTACCACAAAGAAAGTAAAATTAATGAATACTTTCTAAAACTTTTAGTAAATATAAGATTATGAAATAAGTTAATAATTTTCTAACCTTTTTTGACAGTAGTGTATCCGTCCACCGGTGATGAAGAATTTATACACCCATTGCTATCTTCAGGACTTCGGACGCCATTAGGTGCAAGGGAATAATTGTTACAAGAATACCATTGACCTCTTGGCCAATTTTGATGATTTCCAAGTAATCTCAATTTATCTTGTGCGATTTGATCCTGATGATCAGATGGACTTAGTGGACCGGTTATAATTCCATCACAAGCGTCTTTTCTTGAGGATAAATTGCGTAATACTCGATTTATTGATGACACCTACAATATATACAAATTGGGTCTTTATAATAGAAGTAATTCTGGTGTTATCACAAAAGAAAATACATATATAATGTGTAGGCATATAGTAGTAGTAGTAGTATGGTAGAGTTGAAATAAAAATCAAGAAGAATTTGAACCCAATTAATATTCTAAAAGAGTTCCCCTACTGAATCCAAGGGAAAGATTTATTGCGAATTGAGGAGAAAGTATTTCATTCACAGTGAAGTGTATTATATTCAATGGCACTACTATAGCACTGATGCTCTACTATTACTTTTCTCACTACCCAAGCTATTTATATAGACGAAAGAGAGTTGTGCGATGGATAGTACAATTCAATGTTCAAAAGAGGAGGAACGAAACGCTTTAGAAATGTCATTAGCATATATACCCCTTTAAATTATTACACTCATAGTCACGTGAGTTAAATTTCAAGACTATATATATCCCTTCAATACAGATTCTTATATTATTCCGATGTAGAGAGAATGTGTGTAGAAAAACCATTAAAATTCAAACTGAAGAGTCATTTCATTTTATTTTAAATATTCCATTTTGATTTTGACCTAGAAGATAAAAACTTTAACGTGTGTAACAAAAAGAAATAGAAAAAGCTTTTAAAAATTTTGGCATGTCTCAATGCATTTTATTTTAATATATCGATATCTCTAGTATCCCTTTCACGATAAGAGAAGAAAAACATTTTAACCAGCAGAGTACACATTTAGGGAAAGTACCAAATAGAAAATTAAATTAGCCTAATACTTTCTGTAATCTTGTGTCTTCTATGTGTGTGAGTGTTCATGCAAATGTCTTCTGCATTACAGTATGCAAGAACAGTTATAGCCCTTGACAATAAAGAGTTAAGAGCTACAAGATAAACATGTCGACAATGTCGTACATAAACATTCATACTGCACAAGTCCCTACAGATGAGAGCATTACTTATCTTTGATTCTGTAAGTGTAAGTTGCGTCTCTCAAAATGCATTTCCATTTGTTCATTTCTCGGCACATCTTACTAAAAGCCTTTCTTTCTTCTTATTTTTATTTATTCTCTTCAGAATTTACATTTTCAGGCAACATACTCTACAAGAGAAATAAGACGACGACGTCAAGAGTCTTCTTCATGTGCCTTGGTTTTTTCACTAGTTTAACATAAATGTTCTTGCTTGCCATACACCATAATGCGATATAAGCATAGGAGCTATATGTCTGTAGTAAAATACTTTTTCATCACGCACACGTCCAAAATGCATTAACAAAAAGGTTTGAATGGTACATAGTGGGAGAAACATCTAAGATCCTAATATTGAACATAAAAGTGAAAATGTTTAGTTGAAAAAGGGAGTCTATGATTTTTTATCACAGTACTGTGTACTATAATGCTCTAATCTAAAGTGCTGAGTGTGGGTGGAGAAATCTACGTTGCATTGGAATTCCCATAATCCCCTTCATTTCTTACTTTTCTGGTGAACATCTTTGTTTTCTTTTCCCATGCATACTTTTATTTCTTGTACAACTGCATTCGTGTAGTGTAATTGTCAAGTATAATTAAACTATATAATAATTCCATTCCTAACTTTTGAATATTATTTTCGTAAGGGGCGAAATTATTTTATTGAAAACTGAATAATCTCAAAACTAATTTATCAATACAGCTTATTGGATTTCACAGACTATAGGCTAGTCTCAACGTAAAAACTCCTCAGGTTCAGTTTGTTGAACAAGCTAACAATTGGCTCTATTTAAATTTAACATAGTCACCAAAATTGTCTTTCACAAAGCAATGATTAGATAATTTATTTTAGTTAAATAGTAAACGTGATTGATACTGTAACATAGAAAACAAAGATGGTAATAATTGTAGTAACTAAATGTATATTATTAAGTAGGAAAGGGATAAGAGTATTATTTCCACATTTGATGTTGATAGTAAGGAAGGGGATCTGATAAATGTAGTTGGTCGTGAGAGAAAGCAACGTTGTGCGGGAAATTCTCCAGGCGTTGAGAAACAAGTTGGTTTCTTCCACTGTCAGATCAAATTCTGGTACAGAGAAAGAAGGCAATGGAGACATTCCGACAATTCAACTCATAACGACGACGAGGACGACGACAACAACGACAAAGACTAGTTTTGTGCACCATAAACCAGAGCTTGTTTCTCTTCTCGTCATGTAATGTTGTTGGTTTGTAGAAGTTGTTGTCGGCCACTCTTCACAATTACCATCAACAGAAGACGAAACGGACTTTTGGGTGCGATGCAACTCAACATTTCTCGCATTATTATTATATCATCGTTCCATAGAAGCGGAGATGGAAGATCGATGAAGATGTCAAAAGAATGTTGTAACGCCTTGTCAACTTTTTCTACCCTGAGTGACTCCAGAAAAAGAACCATACCACCATGCATATGCCATATACAGAAGAAGACTTGAAAGAGACAACATCCCATTTTATCATCAGATTAGCATTACACATATATTTATTCGATTGGATTTTCACTAGTGCTACTACTGCAGGAAAACACCAAATGGGATAATAACCATGAAACACTAAGACCACACTCATACATCTCTTTTCATCCCATTATATTTATCTTTGTCTCCTAAAACTATAGCATCCATCTTTTCTAGATAAAAAAACAACAGACGATACGATTCTTTTACAACTACTCCTATGTATCTTTTATATATTGCCACTGCAATGAATGTCGGCTTTCTTAGTCGTCTTTTAATCAACATGTATTTGATATTAAGATAAATTACATTGATCATGGCAACTCTATCAAACACTTCTCCAATTTCTTATCTGTTTTACACACTTCCAGTCTAAAATGAACCATAGGGTTGTTAAAACTTATTTTAAAATTAAAATATAAATCTACTAAAAACTCGTTATTTAATGCAAATGAACTTTGAGCGTTCCATGGTGTGACACAGCAATCGATATTCATTCGTAAGATGTGACTCTAAATTATTCTAATTTTATGATTTTACAACTTTTAGCGTGTAGCGTAACTACATAATTCTTTGTATATTTAGTTACAAATCGCTTTTATTTTTACATCGTCACTCAGTAACACTTGGAACTACTGTAATATGATGGACCCAAGTATAAATTTGTTTCGCCGATTATACCGTAGACAGGGTGGAATATTCTACTCACCCATAAATGACAAACAAATACTCCAAAAGGAACAAAAAATTACAGAAACTGTGACAAATGATTCTCTGGTCCTGATTTTTATTTTCGCAATTCTACACAGAATCCTCATATGATTTCATGCCTTTACTATTAATTTTTGTTGCTTCGTGGTAATGCGACATCTTAATTTGTTAGTTTGGCTGTATGCAGTACGGAATCAAGTGAAAAGTTTCCTCCTAATACTTTATTTAATAAGTTAGGACTTGTTCAATCTGAGATTTTCAAATTAATAAAAATCCAACCAAAAATTACACGAGTAATGAGAAGGTAATACTATTTTGTTTAATAGGGAAATAATTGGTGAAAGAGGCGCAATTTGTTAATAGATCAAAGCACCCTTCTACCCTTGAGACACATCACATTGATCACATACTATTAAGAATAGCGCATCTCACGAGTATGGTCGTATGTACTAATAACTACATCATCAGAGACAGGAGAATTTATCTGTCATCTGAGAAATTGAGAAAAAAAATAACACAAGGGAGCAGACGGAGTGATTTCTTGCTGATTAGTATAAAATCCATGGTGCGTTGTGTGACCAACAAATGGCAGAGGGTCTAACCCAAGGACAGAGAATGAGATTGTGTGAGAAACAAAGGAACGAGTGAATCCAATCTGTAGGCCTATGAATATAAATAAACAATATCTCCACGGGTTAATATGTTCATCATCAACTCAACATCATCATCAGCGTCTAATAAAGACATGAAAAGTGAAGATCATAGATGATAATTCTTCCCCTCCGACCTATCAACAGCTAACGTTATCTTCATGAGAATCACATTTGGCCATCCGATTCTATAAATATTGTCTGCTCGCTTTCCTATACTATAAATAAGTGTGCAAGGAAACACTACCACCATGCGAAGATGACTATCTGTCGTATGAATATTATTGATGACTGATTTTCTCCTTGATAACACTTAAATAATGTTTCCTCAGTTATCATTCTTATTGCTTCAGAGATATATCTACTATAGAGACACAGTGCGAATAAGCAGTCTTTCTCTATAAACTTTATAAACATATTTCAAACACATTATTTCATTGTCCAGGCATCCCGTTGCTTCAATTTTACTAATGGTCCTATTTCATAAAGGTATATTGTTGTCTCTTTTGAAGCACATCCTCATCACATTCTTCACACATATTAAAAAATTTATAAATAAAGGTTTATAAGCCTATTGTCTTTTAACATTCGTATAGTACTTACATTATTTTCTCAGTTTCCTTATTAATAAATGAAATTCGTATTGGATTTTGAATCTGATATATTTCATAAATTTTTGCAGACATATAAACTACGGCTACTACGTTGTGTAGTATATAAAACTATAGTCTTTTTCTGCTTAAAAAAAGTGAAAATCGATTGAAGCTCTGAAAATTTGTATGACAACTAGTCTGGTTAAGTAAATTGTTAGAAGCAGTGTGAAAAGCGGGTGAATCCTTGAATGAGAAGAAGGGTCTGAAAAATCTCGGATGCATAGAGAAGGGAGAGGATTCACATTTATTTAGAACAGTTTTAGATTCAAAAGACATGCCTATGTAGTATGTGTAATAGTAAGTATGGTATTTTAGTAGTAGTAGTGGTAGCCGTAGTAGTAAGTAGTAAAATCGTTGTTGAGCTTGATTTTTTGAAGAAAGTAGCAGCAAGGAGCCCATACAGAGAGAGAGAGAGAGAGAACAGAAAACGCGAGTGTTGTTGTATGCGAAGTTCCCCAAGTCCGCGATTTCACAGTTGAGTGCTCTGATCCATAATGCAAGAGATGTGATAGGATTCTATTTGCTTCATATCCCGTAGACAGCAGTCAGCACAGAGGCAGCAATCGTAATAGTAATCGTAATACTCAAACTACTCATACTAAGTAATAGTAAGTTAGGAAAGTAAATAAGTAATGGTAAAGGGTACGTCAATGGCAGAGGGATGCTTCTTGGACAGCACTTCTATACTACTGCAACAAACTTTCCATTCTTAGCACCAACACTACTACCTTTCTCTCTCTCTCTCT
>JAQFZB010000781.1:0-10779 GCA_034695165.1 Desoria trispinata | reverse complement strand
GATCGGTTTTCGTATGGAGAATCCGGCAATGACGTTCAATTTGACCTCCGATGATCCCGTGACCTTCAAGGGGTCATAAAAGAAGTAAGGGCGGTCAAAATGTCAACATCAGATAAAGTATCGATTCTAATTGGTTTTTATATGGGAAATCCGATTTTGATGTTCATTTTGATCTCCAATGATCCCGTGACCCTCTATGTGAATTCAAAGTCAAAGTTCCTTTATCTGACGGACTAATAAGACGTGGTTTTTGTTTACACCCCTTGGTTACATTCGTTGTAACGGTTTATTAAACACCAACGCATTTAAAGTGTGCATGGACATATAATGAAATTTAAGACAAACAATATATACTGGCTCCTTATGAATGGGTTCCTCATGAATAGTTGTACATAATCAGTCTATTTTATTGCTGACATAGAGAAAATATGATTCATTCGATATTGTGTCTACAACTTTAATATCCGATACTATAGTTGGCTAATCTGATAAGAACAAAGTTCAGCCAAATTTTAAGTCATTTGTTATTACTGCAGTTCTTAACTGGATATCAGTATACGATATACGACATTCGTTTAATGGTTGTTGATTTTATTAAAAGCATTTACAAAGCCGTTTATGCAATTGTGCAGAATATACGCTTTGAGTGTTATATCAAGCTAAATCTGACACAGGATAATAGGTAATATGAAACTTTTTTCAACAAAATGATATTTCACCATATGAGAATATGGGAAATATATAACATTATGAAACTAATAAATGAGATCCAAATTTTTATGCATTGGATGGAAATGTAGTAATCTTAAGCTGTTCTGTAATATTAAACTAAATTTATTCAACCAAAACCTTAAACCTTTTTTAAGTGTATAATTTAATAGATTAACTTATATTATTTTAAATCTTATATTTTCTTATAACGCTATCTTAACAATAAACCTTCACTTTCCATAGTTTCTTTTCTCCATACTCTTCATATTAACATAACAAATATATGGTAATTCAAAATTTAGTTAAAATTTTTTTAAAAAGGGGGATCATATGGTTTAAAAAGATATGTTTATGTTATGCTTTCACGTTCCTCAAATGTTTTTCTCCAGATAATATTCAGCTAAAGATAAATTTAGGATGCTTAAAAATGAAACATTGTTTCGAAATTGAAATGAGTATGTGGGTATGCCATAACTCAGTTATAGGTTACCCTAGATTTATCTTTCCCATTGTTAAATGCTTCGACCAAGCTTAAGCAAAGGCTTACATATGCATATGTACATTATATGCCTATAAGAGTAAGAAAAGAAATAAAATCTCATTTCTAATTTAGTTGTGGAATGAGACAGTCGACAGCTCACGTCTCAAAAGTTGAAGCAAAATCTCATCTCCGGAATTATAATTGTGATGGTGTTTTATAGTTTAGTATAAATAGTGTTTTTATTCGTTCTAAACGATAATTGAATAAAATAGTATGCGAAATTTATAGCATTCGAAGTGTTCACGGGACGGAGTTTTTCATTATTTTTTGAAAAGGTAAATTTTGATATTATTTTATCTAAGGAATAGATTCATTTCAATAGTTCATCATATCACTTCTTACAATATAGCACTAGAATCATTAGCAAATTAATATGGTTATTAAAAAGTCAATTTAAATGAAATTGCAATATAAAATATTACTGTAAATAAAACCACAATACCTATAAGGCGTAAGAAAGAGAAATCATTAAAAAAGGTTTCATTAATAAATATTCAATTGGAAAATAGAATATTTAAATTCCTAAATTTTCTTCTGTATCGATAAAAAACTTATAGATTATGACCTGCATAAAATGCTACGTATTTTAAAATAAAAGTAATAATACTAAAACTCAAGGTAGATTTTCAGGAAAGTTACAAATTACTTTTTCTAAAGCGAGGAAATAAAAGCTCGACATTACAATTTTTAAAAATGAGGTATGATTTAGCATTTTTACAAAAGTCAACATAACTAATAAATAAAAGTAGACAATCTTTAGATTGTCTACTTTTATAAATAAATAATAATGAAAAAGGAATCTAAATAAGATTTTGGGATGTGCAACAGAAAATGATGTTGCTTTTTATGCTGTTAATACAAAATTATAATTTTATTTATTTATAATTTTAGATAATTAGTGTTCTGGAAGATTTAAAAATAAAATACACGACCTGCACGATCAAGATATTAGTCTGCAATACAATTAGTTAAATGAAGACGTTAACTTTTTTCT
Organism: Desoria trispinata; assembly: GCA_034695165.1. NCBI lineage: Eukaryota > Metazoa > Arthropoda > Collembola > Entomobryomorpha > Isotomidae > Desoria > Desoria trispinata. Next base: position 8,533 of record JAQFZB010000781.1, on the reverse strand, counting down.
TCAAAGAAAACTAAACCATAACTAGAAAGTTACGAGTATTAGATTAGATCAAACATTATCAAATTCATTAACAGTAAAAACATGTTAATTAATTTCAGAATTGAATAAAACTAGAATGTCAGTCAAATTATAACATCACTTGTCTCAAAATTTAAAAAAATCATTTAAGGATACTTATCTTTCAGATTAAGAAGTATATATAAAGTTATCAGTTTGTAAATTCAAATGCTGACAATGCAAATTGTTCCTTAAGCATAATATTTATAAAATTCATGTACTGTAAAGATTAGATTTTTGATCCCAAACTAAAATTAACCTATCCTGAGGCATGACTGAAATGTATTGTGATTATATATAATAAGTGTGAAGCCTTTGTAAAATTTTGTTGATGTTAAATTACATTATTACAGCACATTTCACAAACAGGATGTTTAAATCTTATCGATGATATCAAAGTTAAAAATCGGCATTCACTCTCTGTAAGATAAACCTAGTAAAGATCTAAACACATTTTCACATGTGCATGGGAATAGAATAGAATTTAATAACTCATAGCCACATCCCGTAATGTAAAGAAGAAGAACGTTCATAAATTGTTAATTCGTATGATTTTGCAGTCGTTCATAACTTTAATTTTAATCTGTTTACAGAGTAAATAACGATTTTGATCACTTGACAGTAAATTGTTATGACCCTTCAGAAATGCATATAAATTCAGGTAATGATTATAATTACCCCTTGGAATGTTGTACGCAGATAAGTTAAACTTTGTATTACTTTATCTATGTTGCAGTATCTTTTAACTTCGAGAAAATCAATAAAGAAATCGCAGCAGCTTGGAACTTGGAAAGAGGGAAATCAGAAATATTTAATGAAGTGGTAAAAAACGCCTTCCACCAATGTAGTAAAATGCAGATGTTCGATAAATTTGATTGGTTTTTATTTAAAAAAATATATATTTATTTCAACGTAGCATTCCAAGAGTTTTCCTTGCTTTATTGATTTTAAGTAAATATTCCGAAGAAATTATTGTAATCCCTTTATTTTAATATTATTGCAACTGGGAAGGAATACAAACGTCGAGTTTCCTTAACTGTACGTTTGTGAAAAAATCAATTCTTATGAAAAATCACAATAAATTAAAATGGTACAATTTTCAGCTGTTGGATGGCTTAATTTCCCCAGTATCAAGATTAATACTATTTAGCATTATTTTTGTATTTATATCATATACTTATTGTAATCTATTATATCATAACATATCATATCATCTTCTGAATCAAATCAGCAATTTTATTTACACTAACTGAAGCATAGTTCTGAAAAGTTAGTTACAAACGTCTGAACTAATCTTTGATTGTATCATTCTAACCATGCAACTTTTTTTTCACAAATCTAAAACTGTAGTCAAAAACTAATTTTAATCATAATGTTTGGAAATATTTATAATGGTGTAATGTTCGATGCAATTTATTTAAAATATTTTCATAATGGTATGTCGCCAATCTTAAAGTTGAATACTGATCTTTTCTTATTATATTCCAATGCAGAGGCGCATTGTGATCACTGAATGCTTCTGATTAAAATTAACATACTCTCAGAAAGATTCGATATAACTTCCTCTACAGTCACGAAATTATTTTGGGGAAATGGGGAAAGTTGGTAGTTTTCGATACAAAAGATTAAATGAGGAAAATTGGTTGTTGCATACAAAATATTGTTAATTGCAGAACTAATAGCCTGCAGATTTTGATCTCAGTCTGCTTGAGTTTTACCGGAATCGTCCAGATACATCGTAATGTAATCTGTGATCTGCGTGCATCCTTTCTATTTGCTTTTGGCTTTGCTGATGATACTACGTGGATAAATCGCTCTTCATACCCAATCTTTTATTTATTGCTTTTAAAAATTCTGAGGTAAATACTGTTCCTCTGTCGCTTTGAATAATTCTTGGAGTTTCGTGTCTGAACAATATTGATGACACCAGAAAATTTACAATTGTTTGGGATTTTGTTTCCTTAACTGAAGCAGTTTCCATATATTTAGTCAGGTAGCAACTTGTTGAAATTATATAAATATATAAACCTTGCATGAGGTTGATCTAGGGTAAGGTCAACCAACATCAAATTGTAAATTTTCTATAGGCCTAGTGGGTACTTTGACGAATTGCTTTAAACCGAAAGGTTGCTTCTTAGACTTCTTTTGGATTTGACATGCATGACAACTTCTGACATCATTTGCTTCGTTTCTGGAAAATAAAATTTCCATATTTCTATTTTCGACTCTTGCAATAGTTTTGTTATTCTCGGGTGATCGAGAATGGGGCAATCGTGAGATTCTTAGAGGATGTATGGGATTAATTTACTGGGTAATACCAATGTTTTGCTATTGCGACGAAATGATTTATAGTACATTATTCCATTGTGCATGCAATTTTGATATATGTATTTGTATTGATGAACTCTTTCGGGCCAACACCCCATAGAGTGACAAAATTGTTTGATAAATTAAAATACATAATTGGAGTATTGGGTTTGTCGTGTTATAATTTACTAAGATTACTAAAACGTAATAATTACGTACAATTATTTGTAAAATTTTCTCTATACATAAGTCACTACGTTACTCTATCGGTAAAAATGGTATTAATTTTGTATACACATAATTAACTGTCCATTTTTGATATAATTAATACATATAGATTATTAGATCTTGAACTTAAAATTTAAAGGAATAATGGAACAGAAATCAGCATGAGTCACGTTCTTGTTACATGATTCTTGCATTTTAAAACTACAGACTACCATAACAGGCTCCAATGATTACAATTCATTTTATTACTATGCCTAATATTATAGGAAGAAGATCGTCTGGTTGATTGTTATCCTGATTATTTCCATTCGTATGAATATGAATATGAGGGGGCATAACTGCCTTCCTTCTATTCTTGATGCTACCTAATCCTTCATTAACTCCCTCGACGCCGACAGCCGTCATTAAGATTGCTATCCGTTTTTTTCGCGGTAAACTCGCCAAAACAAATATTTGTTTGAATACCATTTAAAGACTTAAGGAACAGCTTTTGATTTATGGTTGTAGAAACGCTTGTATTGCTGAGGCACGAGCTCGAATCTAAGATTCATTATCTAGGAGTGCTCTAAACTGTATTGTCTCTGAAAGTAAATTGAAAGCAAACAATGATCTCTATTTTGAAAATAAAGCACATTTTTTAGTTAATTTTGTTTCACGATATCTTCCTATACATTCCGTAGTTTTCAAAGCCACTTCTTTCTATTAAAATTATGAAAGCGATAGCAAAAAAGAGCTGACATAATGAATCAATTTTACCAAAATTGCCGTACTGACAAATTCTTCCACTTTTTACAGCCATAGCAGCTGTATAAAATCTTCCTGTATTTAATCTGCATTGCGAAAGAATTAGGGAAATGTGATAAGGGAGTATTGAGAATATAGCAAAAGTGTTGAACTCGAGGGGAGTCGAACCAATCACTTGTCGCTAACGCGACGAGCGTGCTACCGTTACACTATCGAGTCACTGATGCTATACTCTATCTATATATCGATGGATTTATATCTACTATATTCTAATCCATAACACTCCCATGAACCACGCATCTCCACCAATGTTAAATAAACAGGAGTACTACTCGCTTGGTCGAGTGTCAATCATTAACTACTTCATTATCATATTCATCATTTCAGATATAATCATGTAGCTTATTATTAAATCAATACCGTATGCTTCCGCATACTATCTATTACCTTAACAGAAGATAAAAAGCTGGAGTATAACTTTCTCCAATTAGTGATTCATAAAATTGATAAGTAGTACAAGCATGTATTCAACGTCAGCTTCCTATTGGCTTTATTTATTGTAAGTAAAACCACTGGTTTCTACCCATTCATCAGCATTGCAGTTTTGATTTATGAATGCTTGTTAATTTGCAAGCAATATTTATGTATAACAGTGGCAGTTCAGTAGGTTTATCTTTCTCTGGATCTTATTCCTCTGTAGAAAACCTCCTGAGATTATATTTGTATTTCAAATGTCGGGTTAAGGCTCTTAGAAACTTTGTCACTAGGGAGAGGGGGAGGTCAAAGGGGTGTGGTTTAGACGTTTGAGTCTTTAATTACGTAGCACCCAAAACTTTGAAAACAATTAGTTCGATAGAGAGTATTCTTAAGAACTGAAAAAAGTGCAAATTGTAGTGGTGGTGTGGCTAATTCCACCACTACAACGCATAATGTAAAATTGCGATTTTTAATTTTCACAACCTCCTAACTTCCGTTAGGAACATCACAGAAATGGCAGAAAGGATAGGAGAGGGCTCGATGAATAGCCAGATTCACGGTGCAGACGCCATAGTCCGTCATTTGGAAGGTTTTGTTAACAGGGAATGATTTATTCAGCGTCAAAGTCAAAATTTCCCTATTCATCGAGCCCTCTCCCATCTTTATGTATTATAACATACTATAACATCAAAGTAGTTTTTACAGATTTATGCATCAATTGTGTGAATTTCTTGTCATTCAATAACCTCAGGCACTCAAGCTATAAGCAAGACTAAGACTGCTGTACCGTTGGTGATCCCACTTGTTATGGATGCCGTTTATTCCTTTGCTTCTATAAATAAAGGTATTTGGTAGTATTTGAATGCAAAGTCTAAACAAGTAAATACTACCATGTTTAACATACTTTCCATTACATATCAACAGCAAAAATCAGTGAAAATATTTGGATTTCTTTAAAGGATAAGATTTGTTATCATATATCTACCTGTTTGAAATGATTTAAATGAGGACAAATTTTGCTTTTTTTAATGTGATCACGGTAGTGTATCTAATTAGAGTCTCTCGCCAAATCATAGGAGCAGTTTTCTGAAGATACATTCCATGTTATCCAAAAACGAAGGTTAAAATTGTGGTGTAATCTAGTATTAGTCATAGAGTAAAATATAAGTATTCTCATGATTGTATGCGTGAAGGCATTTATGAATCGGACTGTGACTAGTAAAATGTTCTATATTTAATCTCTCTCGCCCGTGTCTTTATTTATTCATGTTAGGATATCATCTCGTTAGACCGCTCACAGCGATATCCCGTAACATCACAAAAATTGCCAAAGCCACTAGCCTAAGCAATGTTCTATGCTTTAAAAATTTAGCACCATTTAAAGGCTTTGGTAAAATTTCTGCCTTTTGTTCTTCAGTTGGAACGTAATCTAGATTGATTATATATTTTTCTATCAGTACACTGACATGATGATAACGTATGTATGAATGCTTATGCGATTTCGTAAAATGATGTTACTTGCCATGTCCATGGTTTTTGATTATCATTTATCCTCCAATAGGAGGACAGGGGTCAGATTTGGAAGTGTAATTTCCTCCAAAAATGATTTAATGAACAAACGTAATTTTTCATTGAGCTGAATAAGTCGAACGTTGAGAGTGTGGCGTATTCAGCTTCCGTAGTTGAAACATTGACTGTGGGCTGTTTTTCTGAAGTCCTAGCAAGTAAACTCTTCTAGACTCTTCTAGAGAGAAAGCATAGCATGATGTTGCTGTACGATCTTGCAATCACCAACGGTCCCTGTTTATACATTACGCCTTAACCCTTCGTCCCCTTTAAAATCGATGAGGTTGTATTGCCAAGTTAGCCCAAGTGTATTTAATTGAGATGCATGATACATTATTATTGTTTTTAAGCATACATATTATTTTCTATGCCTTCGTTGCAATAGAAAATGTTTATTTAATCTTTTTTAACGATTAAAAATTTCCCTGGCTATGATATTAAATCATTTTTTGATATCGGTATATACCTAAAAAAGGTGCTTTATTGTCTGATTTATGACTCAATTAGTTCATTTGATCCTCGTTCAAAGGTCGCCCACGCCAATCCAAATGGATCATAAAGCAATAAAACTAAAACAATTCAGATCGAATAATCGTGATAGAAATATACCACATACGTACCACAAAGTAAGAACGGAAATTAATTTCCCCAAACAGGATGTCGTAGACAAGCAGCAAAAGACATACCTCGATAATGCTTATGCTGAGGTGCTTTTGAATACACATGGATTTGTTGGATGGAAGTTAACTCTTTGATGTTAAACTGTCCTTTTAACGACGTGAATTGTCAGGGATTGTCATATTCATTGGTGACAATGCGTGAGGGTTAGCCTTGGCCATCGGTTGTTGTTAGTTACGATGGTATTGTGGTTGTTGAACAAACTTACAAACTAACATTAGAAACAACGAGCTGAGGAGGTAATTGAATTGTTGAAGCTTCAATTTTTTCAATCGTCGCCCAAACAAGTTCGAGATTAGACTTTTGCGAAGGCAATTGACCATATTAGTGAACTATTGTTGTACATTGTATATAGAAACTAGTTTTTATGGTCATATTCAATAGTTTACTGTGGTGAATTAAAAATTGTTATTGAGCTCTCTTTTCATTAGGGAAGATCGATGGAAAGGGATATTTGACTTGGACTATAGAAAGTTTTTGCTGTAGTTGAAGAGAGAGTTTCGGCAGGGGGTACAGGGCATGATATTTGAGCATTTCCATATTGAGTGTGTTATGGATATGGTTGTTTCGTAATATACATTTTTTGAGTGAGGGTATTGTGCGAGAGAGTTCAATTAATTGAAAGGAATGTGGTGTTTTATATTTTCCAAACATTAGCCGTTAAGGTCATTTTTGATTGAAAGCTGTTTGATTGAAAGCGGTAAACCAACTTAACCTTGGGATTTGTACAGAATCAATCTTCTTCACAATGGTAGCCAAATGGTAGTAGTAGCCTTCATATTGTCTTTCTCCCAAGATGAAAAGCGAAATCAAAAGCAAAGATCTTGGTTTACTTGACTAAAGTAAAAGTGAGATCCCTATACCAAATAAGGCAAGTCCTCCCAAAAATGGGCACTTAATTCACTACTTTAAAGTTGGTAAGTCCAAGTCTACTTTTAATATGTCCACCTTCAACCTTTTTCTAAGATGGATCCCACAGACACAATTTTTACATAATTTATACGATTGTCTCAACTTTTCACACACAATAATACTCATGCCATTTATGGCATCTTTTCATATTAAAGTGGTTTTCAACTTTACACGTAAACTTGTTGTATTTCCAACACTACTCTGACTTGAAGTTGTTCCGTGTGGATCGAAACCACGCTCTGCTACCTTGTTATAAAATGCAAGTGCTACTTCACTGGTTGTAGGACATCGGAATAAGTGCTGGAGTTCTGGATCGGTTGAAAGACAAATCATAACTACTTTATTTATTCAGTTTATCTACTTCTATATAATAATTAAATCATACTAAATCTCGTAATGATAGTCATCATCCCATATGCATTCTTATTATTTTGTTTCAATAGATTGTCATTGTCTTATTTTAATATTACATTGTTATCCAGCTTATATGCCCCACTTGCTTGTCCCACAGCAAACACAATTTAGTGACCAATTAAATTATTACCAAATGTGGCATTATTATACAACAATTTACAGTATTTCATAAAATCTGGAATGGAAAATGGAGTCGGAATTAATAAATAATAGGGGATTTTATTATTGGGGCTGTTAATGTTTAATTGTGGATCAGGAAAACTTTGTAGTGATGACATTTTGTTAGATAAATGTTTAAGCTAACTAAGCAAGTAAAAAACATTTTGTGGTCACTCGAAACTCGTTTTAGATTCCAATATCTATGATATAACTAATATCAATTAAAATATATAGGACAATCTCATGGAATTGTTTTATTTTTAGTTTTATTTTTCATGTTTAAATTTAATACAGAACTGAATTGGATTTTTAATAACTAGTGTAGTTTTCATCCTAAACAAGTTGACGTTGCACTGAATGTAATTAGTGTAAGAAGCACTACTTATATAATCAATATTTTTAATTAATAACATGGCTGCGTATCATCTGAAAAGTTTTCTGATAAGGAATAATAATATAAGGAAGTAAGTAAATAAGTTTTTATTTATGCGATTGATGTGGCGTTAGCCTTTACAATCAATCAATATCTTAATTATCTGTATAAATATAATAATTGATGGTTGATCAAAAGCAACCAATGTTTAGGTAAGTGAGAATCAGATAAATCAGAGTAGTTCAGGCAAAGGTCGCACAGGCCAATACGACTGAGTAACAGTATAATTCTTCATTGCGGATGTTCCGAAATGAAGCTGCATAAATCATACTCTTGGGTTTCTTTGACCTGGTGCACGCTCATTGGGTCAGGACCTTACCTTCGCCAGGATCTTGACTTAATATCCTTCAAAATTATTCCTTGTAGTGTAAGCGGAATGCAGAATACATAGAATATTTGTGATATACGTGTATAAGAATATTTGTCATTAATTAGCCGAATGATGTCATCATGATGGGCCATAGCTTAAATGGCTGGGGAGTGGAGAAGGAAGTAATAAAGAAAAACATGGTGTTTGAGAGTTTAATAAAGAAATGCCTAAGATAGCATCCACGAAAA
>JAQFZB010000780.1:0-10781 GCA_034695165.1 Desoria trispinata | reverse complement strand
GATTTTTAGAATTAAATTACATCTTACAGCCCCCTGAAAATGAAAAAGCTTCTTCAACTCGATCAATTTAGTTACCAATTATAAATTAGCAGATCAATTGATTAAATACAGTATAAGTAGAACTTATTGCGTCTATAAAAATATACTTATATTTTCTAATACATCGTACACCTGATAACGTAAAAGAATTGAGAAAACATTTTTCAGGCAGATTTTGAAAGTAAGAAGAAAATAAGAAAATAAATTTAAAAGTCATGAGAGAAGTTATTGAATTGGAAAAATGCTTGGCAAGACAAAGTAGCCAAAGTTTTTTCGATTTGATTTGATATTATGCAACATTTCAGCATTTTAAAACATTTTATTCTGTGGGGGAAAAAGTGCTGATTTCATCAGAAGACTCAGATAGCTACAGCCTTTTAATGTCCCATATGTCATCTCTGGAAATCTCAGTTTCCCAATTTTCTTTATTGGATTTGCAAATACTTTAACTTTTGAAAACTTTCAAATGCTGCAACTTTGTCACAGATTTCTAATGAATTCCTACTCTTCATAACAGTCCGATTTGACCACAAAATCAAACCATAACTCCCAAGAAGACTGCAGAAGAGGAGAAAGATACGATCAATTTAAGCTCCTTGATAAGTAACTTACGCTGAATTTAAAAAATAACTTATTTTTATTAACTTCCATGGCATTTAGTCTTATGGGGATGTAATTTTTCGAACATTGTAACACGCGTCCAAAGCATTTCTGCTGAACCCTGCCATCGCTACTGGAAATAGTGGAATATAAAGAGTTTGTTTTGTTGATGGTGGCAGATGTTGGCTCGTAAATGGATTTTCTGTCAGGACATCCAAACACGAAGATATTAGTTGACTTGGCATATCCTGAAATGAAACCCGAACGGATTTAAATTTTAAAGGTTTGCGACTGCGACAGGTCTGCTCCTTACATATAGAAATTCAATATGCATTTCTATTTGTTTTTATACTTTCATATTATTGATTTTTAGAGATGCCACGGGTCATATTCAAACTGATTGAGTCCTGCGTTTTCTCATTGTGATACGGCTTTTATTTCAATATCTCCAGAAACAGACGGAATCTTTTTAGATTCGTTCAGAAGATTTACAATGCAATGCGTCTTATTAAACGTTTCGTGGGGAAACTTTAATAATCCGAAGACAGATATCAAAAACCCATAAAATATCTTACATAATAAGTGATTTCTTAAGATTCACATGAGACAATTTCGTGGTCTTAACTTATAAGTTCTAGCATTTATTCAGGATTACCAAATGGTTTTAATTTATGACCATGAAAGTTAAGGGCTTTAGACAAATCTAAAACACTATCATTTCCATGTATGCAAGTAAATGTTGAGATTTTACGGGAACGTGATACAATTGAGTTTATCTGTATTTGCTTACGATTTGCCAATAAGCAAACAATAAGCTTATAAGTTTACCCTTCTTCTATTGCATTATTTTTATAATTAACCATTACAAAATAAACTTAACTCAGATTACATTGTGATTTTTTATTTGAACAGGGAGCAAAGAAACAGCATTTATTTACGCAATAACAAGTGCTGGAGTGGTGCACTCAATAACACAGTCATGCAGCTTAGGTTCTTTGAACGAATGCTCCTGTGATCTCAGTAAACAAGGTCGAACTACTCCAGAGGGTTGGAAATGGGGTGGCTGCAGGTAACTAACCCACTCAACGTCAAATATGCCTATACATGTCTGTATAATGTATGTTTGTTGATCTGTTATAGTGACAATTTGAAATTCAGCATTCAATTTTCACGAAAATTTGTCGACGCACCGGATAAGAATAAGGCATGGGATGCACCGAAAAATGTTCAGAATTTGATGAATCTGCACAACAACGAAGCTGGACGTCAAGTACATTTTGATTTTTCTAAATTTTGTGGCTATTAAATACTACTTGTATTGTGAAATTGTGAAAACTGAACATTGTATTTAATAGGCGGTCGCTCACTTGATGCGAATGCAATGTCGATGTCACGGAGTGTCAGGTTCTTGTGAGTTGAAAACATGTTGGAAAAATGTTCCAACGTTCACTCAAGTTGGAGAATATTTGAAGAAAAAATATCAAAAATCCGTTCAGGTATAAATTTAAAATATGGTATTTTCATTTTGATGCGTCATTTTATATGTTACCATTTATTTCAGGTACCCATCAAATCTCAAAAGCGACTTAGAAGAAAAAGTGGCCGTAAATTCCCCGTGAATAAAGGAGAGCTTGTACACCTGCGAAAAAGTCCAGATTACTGCGAATACGATCCGGACAAAAGTATTTTGGGTACTTCTGGTCGTGTTTGTAACAAAACTTCCGATGGACAAGATCGATGCAGCATTCTTTGTTGTGGTAGAGGCTTTAATACCAAGGTTAGTTTTCCTTCACAATTTAAAAACTATATTTTAAGACATTTCTTTTAATGAGAAAGTTACTTCTGGAATCATTCTACTCCTATATGTGGGGCATATATAATTTAAAGTTTCAAAAACATTTAACGAGAAAATCATAAATGAAGTTATTTTTATTTCCCTAAATTTTTAAGTTTAAGATTAGTGCTTAAAGCGTGAAGCATGAAGTTTTATGCATGGATGAACGTGAAAGAAGGAGTTGTAGGGTGCATATTTGTTTCTGAGATATTTTGATGTCACCGAGTTCTATATCTTAATGTACATAAGAGTTTTCCATGTTCTCGTCCATTACTCGGTGATAAGGCTAGTGAAAATTGATGGGATCTTAATTCTTGTCCCTTATCTACTATAGCATTCTTTTAACATGAAAAGCATAACCAGGCTTTGATAGATAACCTTATTTCACATATTTGTAAGGGAAATAATATAAACATTTGAAAGAACAGACAGGGGAGTAGAAAATAAACAGAGTACTGTAAATCTAAATGTTTTAAAATTTGTACAGGTTGTGAAGAAAGTGGAACGCTGCCAATGTAAATTTATCTGGTGCTGCTATGTCAAGTGCAAGCCTTGCATAACTCGGACAGACATCCACACTTGTAAATAATACAAAATCAAGGGTGAATTGCTAATTACCCATCCAATTCTTCTTAAGAGTAGCGACAAAAGTGTGGTGACAGACATCAGACTTTTAAAAACTTTAATTAAAGTAAATTGCGGACAAGCAACATGCAACATTAAAATTGAATAAATCATAAAAATAAACTCAAACAATGATGTTTCAAATTCCAGCAAGAGGCAATTTGCTCGAAGGTATTCAAGAGTTGGGCTAATACATGATCCGAAACATATTTTGTCACAGACACTTTTGTCGTTGTCCTTTTGATCCCATCCGGTTCCGGTCCTGTATTTATTAGTCAACTGATGAACCCTTTCCACTCTTTAATACAGTATTCTATATTATACCACAATGTTGGTTCCATCAAACTACAAAATTAAATGGTTTATAGATAAATTGATGCATTTGTTGATTACAGTTTAATTTAATCTTATACCATTATGATATTATTTGGAATACGATATTATCAATTGAAACTTTCCTCATAATTTCAAAAATCCAATGATCAATATCAGTATTACGGTATTTAGTATTATTTATACTCAATGGTTAAAAAAGAAATCTTTGTTTAATTTTACTGTAATTCTTTGGAACATTGTTAGATTTAGATTAATAATAATATTAATATAATAAGAAGAAAATAAGTCATTCTTAGTTTCTGGTTTTAATTATATATATAGATAATTGTTTTTTACATCAATCTCTTCGCTTGTGTAGTCATATTAGAAAAGTATAGATTTAATTATCTTTACTAGCAATTAAGTTTTACAATATGCCGTTTCCTTTGATTAAATCATCGTAATAATATAATTAAACTCAGTCTAATGTTAACCTTTTTATCAAGCTCTAATCTTCATTGAGATAATAAAAATCTAAATAAATCTCACATTTAAATATTAGCCGTCTATATCTGTAGAAAAAGCCAAACTCATGTCAGAAAAGCTGAAGCTTCATTGCGCATAATAATATTCATTTAATATTATTTATTACTATAGTTAAAAAGTGTACAGAAATTTGTCACATAATACAGTTTGTAATATGTGAATGAATAAAGCAGACAAACAACATTTTGTCACAAAAACATATTACCATGTCTTTACTATTCGAATTATACATCATTTACATGGACAAGGAGAAATTACCACATGACTAATAATAGATAATTACTTGCTGGAACTTTAATTACTCATGGTTGCCAAAAAACAAATTTGAAAAATTGTGACTTATAAAATTCAAAAAACAGCAAAATCAATTTTATTCTATTTTGTTTCAGATGCTAGAAAAGCACTAAAAACATTCCATTTAACCAATTTGTTTTGCACCTTAAATACATATATAATACCTCGTCGAAAAAATCGTAGACTGCACAATGTATAAGAGTATAAAAGTGTAAAAATGATAGAAAAAGATGACTAATTATGTGAAGCAAACGTGACCAATCTCCAGCCATAATTGTTGGCTCTTTTCTCCGGTATCTCTGACAGAAACGTCAACTATTGGAAGTCGAACTGGTTTTTCGGTGTTGTATGAAATCAACGTTTTAGCCCACTCGTGCTTTTTCCACTAGAAATTTAGTTCATATATGAAGGCATGATTTTAAATATAAATTATTATGATGGACATACTCGACATTCATCTTCAATCACGTTGTAACGCGAACGTCGTGTGCCCCTGGCAGTCAACTCCAAGTCATTCCACGCCATGAGTTTGACAGCACTCCGATAACTCTTTTTTTGAGAATCATAATGAGCAGCTGAGTTGAAACAATGATAAGTGAGGTTCTGTTCCGCATTCGATGACAGCAATTGCAAGAATGCCATCTGCGTTGCATCTGATTTGTAAGTGAACTGAAAAGAATGGACAACATTGTATTATCAATACCAGAAACATATATCTCAAGCGAATAATACTCTCTCTAATGCAAAAATTAAAAATCATGATTTTATAATTCAATTATCTATTGTTATAATATAGCAATGTATCAAACCGTTGATCCTCCTTCCAGATCTGATACCCAGAATTCTCCAGGCGTCTTAATGATCGGATTGAGTACGGGAGTTTTACCAGGCTTTGGATGTACACACGTGGCTTTGTCTTCCATGCGGCAAAAAACCAGAATAGAGTCTTTGGGATCTCCTGAATTTGGATCTATCCAATATTCCCCTGTAATACAATTATTCCATACTTAAGTACTCGTCTAATTATAAAGTAGATTTATATTTCTACGGCTTACGATATATTCTAAAAGTCAGTTACTTTCGTTATTTATTATGATTTTTATATTCAGCTTGTAAATAATGACGCTGTCTCACCTGACTTAAGTTCGGGATGTGCAACAGCCAAATCTTTGCACGTCTTTCCGGGAGATTTTTTGTCACCTGCCGGTTTCTGGAATTTCTCAAATGTCGTCTTCAGCTGCTCATATGCTGTAAAAACTAATTTACGACGATCGGCTTCAGTGATTTCTTTTCCGAGAATTTTGTATGGTTCATCGCCAGCCAATGGATCCGGCCCCTAAATAATATAATATTGTAACTGTATTGCATTCTATTTCAATGTGACATTCAAGACATTGCTAATGCTGATACTTTCAACGATCCTTGGTTGAGCAAGGCTGCCAAGGCGGCAGCATCATAACCTAAAGATTCACCAGGAGGGCCAGGAGAACCGGGAGGTCCTGATGATCCCGGTGGCCCTGATTTTCCTGTTTCTCCGGTTGGACCTCTAGGTCCCGCTGGACCAACTGGACCGGGGGGACCATTTATTCCGTCTCGTCCAGATGGTCCTTATCACAAAAATATAATGTATAACATAAATATTTACATATATACTCTTTAAACTTAATTCAACTACCTTTTGGTCCTGCATCGCCAGATTTTCCAGTAGGACCTGAAGGACCAATTATTCCCCGTTCACCACTTTCTCCCTATTTTGGCAAACATAAAACATAAATATACGGGCCTTACGTTGGCAGAGATGTACATCAATCAATATTTTAGAATTTTCACATTTACCTGAGGTCCTGGCAGACCTTGTAAACCAATTAATCCATTGTGTCCCTTTGCTCCTTTTCCACCACCTCCACCCTTTTCACCTTTCTCTCCTTGTGGTCCTAGAGGCCCAGATTTTCCTCGAGGACCCTTAATAAAAATTTATATATAAATGTTGTCTCTTATGTTCATTATAAGTCATTGATTGTTACCGGTGGTCCTTCCACTCCTTGTGGACCGTTTTCTCCTCTTGGCCCACGCCCACCGGTTGGTCCAGCAGGACCGGGATTTCCTGGTGGTCCCTAGGCATAAAGAACAAATTAATAAACATATCCTTATGTACTAATTATTATTACACGAATGGAGAGAAAAGTATTTTGTTTTACTATCGTACAGGTAACCCTTGACCTCCGGATAATCCCATGATTCCAGGTGGACCAGGGGGTCCTTTATCTCCAGGCCTACCTCCGATTCCTGGTGGACCTATTTTACCTTGAATTCCTTCAGGGCCCGACTCTCCAGTTGCTCCTGGTTGGCCTATGGGTCCAACAGTACCAATTTCTCCTCTAGGACCTTCAATTCCTGGTTTTCCCTGAATGCCTGGTTCTCCCTAATGAATAAATTCAAATATAACAATATTTAAATAATATAAATTGTATGACATTGGCTAAATAGTACTTGAGCTCCTAAAGGTCCTTTTAAACCAGGGGGTCCTGTAGGACCAGGAAGTCCAGGAAGGCCTCTGTCTCCAGCTGCACCTTGAGCTCCTATATTCCAACGAATTGATTAGTATATTTAGTATTCACAATATCAGCTTAAATTTTTCTCGGAGTCGCCAGTTGTACACCTTGAATTTATTACCTGGTTTTCCGACACCACCATTGGGTCCTTCAGCACCCCCATCTCCCTTTGGTCCTTCGAGACCAGGTGGTCCAGGTGGACCTGAAGGACCAGGTGCTCCTATTTTTCCATTGTCTCCAGGACCTCCTTTTATTCCAGGAATCCCCATTGGTCCTGCTTGACCAGTTGATCCTGGCAAACCCTATAATATGAAACGTTCAACAAATGATATGCAATGAAAATTCACTATATTCACTCTTATTATTGTGACATCTACATCAATCATTGGAATAAACTGTTACCGGTGATCCGGGACTTCCTCCACGACCAGGGGCCCCTTGAATACCATGTTCCCCACGGGGCCCAGGCTCTCCACGAGCACCTTTACTTCCGTTTAGTCCATTAAGTCCAGGTAATCCTAAATTAATTTAATTTTGCGCTTTAAGTAATTTCAAATTTAAAGAAACTGGTTTGATTTATGGAATACTATACCTTGTTCTCCCGGCTTTCCCAAGTTGCCTGGTGCACCTTGTTCGCCTTTAGGTCCAGGGAGTCCTCGTTCTCCTTTTCCACCGGAAGTACCAGCTGCTCCTTGTGGACCTGGAAATCCTTGAAGTCCAGGGAGCCCTGCCTGACCTCTTTCTCCAGGTTGACCAGAACCACCAGGTTCCCCTAAATTCAAATTAATATTTTTTTTTAATTACGAATAGAGAGCGGACGCACTAATTTATTTCATTCTTATTACTAAAATTTATTTATTGTACCTGGCGATCCTTGAGGACCCGGGTCTCCTCTATCCGCGGGTTCTCCAGGGGGTCCAACTGGTCCCACAGGTCCTGGTAGACCTTGCTCTCCTGCTTTTCCAGGGGGGCCAGCTGGACCAGCTAATCCTGTCGAACCTCGTTCTCCTTTTCCTCCAGGCAATCCAGGTTGACCTCGCCCACCAGGCAAGCCCTACATAGACGTTAACGTATAATTTTCGTACAGTTGTGGTTAATTTTATAAGTAAAAAAATGTTCATTACTAATAGTCCTGGGGGACCAGCGTGTCCTTTATCTCCTTTTGGACCTGGAGGACCCTGCATAAAATTTTGCTTTTAGTTGTAACGATTTGAAAATTTATAAGGCAAACGTACCGGTGGTCCATCTGGTCCCATCATTCCAGGTTCTCCACGATTTCCAGGAGAGCCTGGTGATCCATTGGGTCCGCGTTCACCAGGAAATCCCCGTTCCCCTCTTCCTCCTGTGCTTCCCGGAGGACCTATAGGGCCTTGTAAACCTGCTTCGCCATCTTTCCCAGGTGTTCCCCCGCTTCCAACTGAACCAGGTAGACCCTATTAAAGAGTTAGAAATATAACGTTACTATAATCATAACGAAACATGAAACAAGAGGAGTCTATTCGTACTTGGAAGCCTCTGGGTCCGGATGACCCAGGTGGACCTCTAGGCCCATCAGGTCCGGGCAATCCTGGTGGTCCTTGAGACCCAATTCCACCATCTTTTCCAGGGTCTCCACGAGGTCCGTGAGGCCCCATTGCACCAGGTTCTCCATCTTTTCCAGGTTCTCCCTAAACCATGTTTCCAAATTAGTCATTATTTTATTTCTTTCACGTTTGATAATTTTAATATCTTACTCCTAATCCTTTGTCTCCGGGGGGTCCAATTGGACCTGGTAATCCAGATGGACCTTGTAATCCTTGATCTCCTGGTTTACCATCTTGACCTGGTAAACCTCTTTCTCCGGGAGAACCAGCTTTTCCAGATAATCCTGCTCGACCTGTTGGACCCCTAAGACCCTATAATTTCATTTTTACTATAAATATTTCTTTTTCAAAAATAACAGGAATAATATTTCATACTTGTAAACCAGGGGGCCCTGGTCGCCCAGGTTCTCCACCAGCGCCTTTAGGTCCAGATGGGCCAGTGGGTCCTTTGTCACCATTTTGACCCTTGGGTCCAGATGATCCATCCTGGCCAGGTGATCCACGTCCACCAGAAGGGCCTCTTTCTCCTGGTGGCCCTGTTGGTCCCGCAGGTCCCCTTGGTCCAGCTTTTCCTCTTTTACCATGACCTCCTGGGGCTCCTGGAGTTCCTCTAGGCCCTGCAGAACCCCCTTCACCTTTTGGGCCAGGTTCTCCCTTCAATCCTGGCTCTCCAGAACCTCCCTAAAATTTGAAAAATCTAATTCATAAATCTAATTCATTCCTCTGATTCATTCCATTCCAACGTGAGCAATTATTTTCAAATGCATACAGGATTTCCTTTCGATCCTGCAGGTCCAGTACTTCCCCCCAGTCCAGATGGTCCTCTTGCTCCTGGAAACCCTTGCCCACCGGGAGCTCCATTGGACCCAGGAGATCCTTTTTCGCCAGGTTGTCCGTCTTTTCCAGGGGGTCCTGGTGGACCCGCGTCTCCAGGATTACCCGGTCTGCCACCCTCCCCTGTTTAAAATATTATACGATTAATATGGCCGTAATGTTGGCATAATAATATATGTTTACCTCGAGGTCCTTGCAATCCTTGAGAACCTTTTGGCCCTGGACTTCCTTGGTCTCCTTTTCCTCCTGGACTACCTGGGAAACCTGGTGGCCCAGATTTACCAACTGCACCCTTATCAACAGAAAGTTATACTTCATCAGTCTACACATTCCCAAGAATACCAATATTACATAGCTTACAATGAAATATTTTTAACTCACTGGTAAACCAGGTGGACCTGCAATCCCGTCGATTCCCCTTAATCCTGGTGGACCGGGGGGACCTTCTCGACCTCTTTCTCCCCGTGGACCTGCCATACCCTACAAGTAATGCAAATTAATTGATTGTCTATATGTTCACATATAAAGTTAAATTACTATTTAATGACAATCAATACTTACAACTGGACCTTGTGGTCCTGGAGGTCCTGATAATCCTACTGTTCCTTTCTCTCCAGAATTTCCTTGTTCCCCTTTAGCACCATCTAATCCTGGAAATCCACGGTGACCTTTTAATCCAGGTAATCCTGGCATACCCGGTAACCCTCGAGAGCCGGTTGGTCCTGCTGATCCAGGGGGACCTGTCTGACCATCATCTCCAGGCTCACCCTAAACAACATATATTTATCATTATCATTTGAAAATCTGTCATTATAATTGAAACTATATATAAATCTGCCAAACGTAGTAAGAGTGTCATTACTCACATCCTTTCCCAGAGGCCCAGTAAGCCCTCTAGGTCCTGATGGGCCTGTAGGACCAGCCATACCTGGATCTCCTGGCTCGCCACGAACACCTTGAAATCCCTGAGGACCAGGGGGTCCGGGTTGGCCTAATTAACCCCCGAAGAAAAAGCTAGAATATTGTACATACTGTCGTATTTTAACAAGGGACAGGAATAGTGTATATTAATTTACCTGGAGATCCCCTAGGTCCAACAGGTCCAACATTTGCTTGTAGAAATTGAAATGGATCGGGAACAGGACCCTTTTCTCCTCCACCATGAGTTATTGCCAACTGATTGAAGAAGGGTGTTATCTGAAATGCCCAAAATTTGTATTGTTATTCATAATTAAAAGGTTAATTATTTAAACACAATTTTTTAATTATTTACATCAGGTTGGGGTCCAGGTGGACCAGGCATCCCAGGTACTCCAGGGATACCCGCTGATCCTGAAATTCCTTGTTCTCCTTTAAGACCCAGTGGTCCGACTGATCCTGTCTCGCCCTAATAAACGATTAAAATATTCAATTACGTACTGCAGAAAAGTAAATTTTTCAATGGAATAAAATAATTTGATGATTTTTGTTACACGAGGACCAGGCGGGGCGTTTGGCGTTGCAGATGTTGAGTTCTCGTTTTCTTCATCTAACAAAAAATTATATTATTTCGTTAACTTA
>JAQFZB010000779.1:0-10794 GCA_034695165.1 Desoria trispinata | reverse complement strand
TGATTAGTAGAATTGAGTTGACTGGATGCATGATGGTGTAAATAGGGAATTAGATAAGAGAAAGAGATGGAGGGAGAAAGTGCCAGGAAGAATAAGAAGAAGAAGATGGGAAAACAGGAGAAGAAGATTTCTCCTTGTAATATTTCTGCTGCTGGAAGAATTGTTTAAACAAATTTATTTAGAGCACTTTGTTGAGGAGGAACTCTTTGTATTGAAATTCATTCATCTGTCTACCTTTTGTTTCTACTTTTCATTTATTTCCTTCTGCCACCATCACCACCACCCCCATCATCATCATCCAACTGCTTCTTCTCCCTTTTTCATTTCTCTCACGTCAATTCATCTGCACTTATCCAATAAATCAGAATTATTTAAGCAACTTGAATTTACTTTCCAGAACAGTTTGTTTGTTTAATCACTATAATCTCAAACATAAAGATACTACTTTAATACTAATGCAAATCCTTGAAATTAATGGAATGCTACAATCTCTTTGATTCTGATTAAATAATTATTACTAATTTATTTATGTTTTGCATTTGATTCTTCTTCTTGGTAGCAGTAGTAGTAGTACAGTAGTAGAAGCTAAAATAAAGGAATTCGTGCTTTATATCAATTTATATCAAATACTAGCTACCATAATATAAATATGTATGTATATAATTTTACAAATAATTTTATAAATATAAGCAATAAGTTTCTCCTGTTTCTGTCAAGCAGAGCATTGATTGCTATTGCAGATAGTTTTATTGTCTTTCCAGTTTTCCTAATTAGTGTCATAAGAATGGAACTAAGGGAAGATATAAGTTGAGAATTATTCGTGTATATGCTCAAAGTTGTATAAAATTTAGTTCCCTTTGAGAGGATGAGAGAATAAATTTATGTAAAATACTGAATTGGCAGAAAGGACTTGTAAGGGAGGAGGAGTGTAATAGAGAAAGCAGGTGGAAGGCGTCTTGCCTTGAATCGTAAAGCAAAAGCAATGAGAGAGAGAGAGGAATATTTGTTTCTAATTAATAATGAGATATATAGGGGGAACGTGTGTGGCTCACAAAGGGAAGGAATGTGTAGAAACTCTTTGAAACAAATATTCAAGAAAGATTTAAGATTAGAATTTTCTCCGTCCTAATTTCATTCTACCAGCTCATTTGCTCGTGGCTGACTCTCCTTTACTCGTTCTCTTTTCTCAGACACATTTATTGTTCTCACAATCAGCTTAAAAAGGAGTTCAGCACTCATTAACCTGATGCAGGCAGGCAATATGTATTCTTATATATACTTTACTATGCTTCTCTGTTGTTCTGCTCTGTTGTTGGACGAACTTCTCGTGGTTGTGGCAGGGTTTCCGGTTCTCTATTCCCAAAGTACAATTTATATGATTTTAGAATTTCCCTAAAGGGTGTAAACGCCGCATGGTATTAACACGTTTCCTTTTTTCCCTTGATACTCTCATATGCGTGAAATTGCTCTGCATTGAGAAAACTGATTGTGATTTTAGCAATCCAATAATATACGACTCGTACTAACCTTCAAATTATGAAAATAATCAAATAAAGATATTTTAGTTGAATTTATATATTACAAAGTAGGCAATGAATAAAATGACAAAATATTTAAAGTAGTATTCATAGTTAGTTTTAGTTTGAGGGAATTGCATTTCTAGAGAAGGGAAAAGTATGTTGAAATTTAGTAGTACGAAGGATTGTTGAAAAGAGTAATTTCAATGGGATGTGTTTTTAATTCAAATAGAAATTGGATGCACAAGTTGGGTGGCTAATAGTTTCGGGAGACGGGAATGGCTTCACAATTAATGAAGAGTGATAAGAGGTTCTTAATTAAGAGGAGTTCTAATGTACTTGTTTAGTCATTGTGAGCTATTATGGGATTCCCAAAGTACTCATGATTTGGGAGGACACGCCAGATTATCCTCCTTTCTTCTGCCAGTATAATAAAACCACCACTGTCATTGCCATTTCTCCTACTACTAAGGAATTCCACAACCACCACCTTTCTCCAACAACTTCAAAACACTAAAACACCCAACCAACCAGCTATACTACTATCTGACAACTTGTGTAAAATATTTACTCACCCGACTACACACTACTACTATGTATTCCTATTCACCTAGCTCAGATATCCAGCAGATATTTTAAAATAACAAAAACTGTCTATTCTCACAGTATCACATCTTCCTAGTAGTGTCGCCTCAGCTCAATCAACCAATTTTAAACCAGCTCATACTGTTTTACTTGAAGAAACGACTAATATTCAGATTTAGTCCAATATGAGTAGACCAAAATGTGGGCTATATTCCGTTTGAGATTTTCTTATTGTCGTTGTATTGAGAAATGCTACTTATAGAGCCAATAACGACTATATCCTAGGGCTTTGTATTTCATATAGTTTATAATCATTAATATACCATTAAAATAAAGAAGGTTGTCACATATTGAAGGTGTAAAGTAGCAAAGTATGTTTTGAATCGGCTGAAAACGCATACATCAGATTGTGTCATGACTTAATTGCGTGCGGAAGAATTTGCTACTTTTGGCTGCTGGTCTAAAGAGTTATATCGGATGCTATCTGGAATTGGCCTGTGTTTGGCTTTTGCAGTTAAATTAACGAAACATTGTTGTGTTTTGTGTTATATAGTGTAAAAGCATCGATTTTTCAATAATCAACTTATTCAACCCTGATGTGATATGTTTATATGCAAAGGGATCAAAGTGCTTTCGATTTGTTGAAATCGTAAATGTCTCATGCACGCCCAGTAAATATGTATTTGTCCGTCTCTCAGAAATATTAATAAAAGCGTTGCATTCTATTCTGTCAAGCAACAAGGTCTTTTCCTCTCTTTTCTCGGAGTCCTGTACTTTACTGTTCTGTTTACTTTAATCAACTATTGCACATCATCAGTCAATTTCCGAGTTGACTTTCTGTTGTGGGTTGTTCCTTTGATATTACTACATTCACATTATGTCCGTGGAACGTGTCCTAATATTCGTTTATGCCACTATTTATTAATTGAACCTTTCACGACTAGATTATTATTACATGGGCGTTGTCCTTTTTCATCTAAATAGGTTTCGTTTCATTAGTTTATTAATTTTCATGGAATTGATATTATAGCATGATTGTAATCCCGATGAAATGCAGTTCTTGTAAATCATAAAATTTCAGCATACGCATCCATGTATTTGAACTATTAGTATTAGACTCATCGTTTGTTGTCTTTGTCTTATATTCAAAGTGAATGCATTCTTCCGGTGGTAGTAGGATGTAATTTAAGGGATGTATAATACCAATATATAACATCATATTCTCAATCTATCATTTTGGACGAATTTATTAAATTGCTAACGAAACACTTACTTGGTAATAAGGTCCGTGAAATGTCCCGAGACTTGTTTTGCAGTGTAATAACCATAAGAGTTATAAGTAACGGAGTTAGTGTCTACAACAGCACACAGGATGGGATAATTTAGAAAGTGAGTGGGGAAAGTGTCCGTTTTAAAAATCCAGAATAACGACAATGACAATGGTAATGACACCAGCTGTGGCCAAAGCTCTAGAAATTCTTGTTAATTTATGAAATGGCTAGAAATATTTTCTACACACGAGACACTTGCTAGTAACAATGTGCTATATGGCTCACTGATAGAGATTTTAACTGAAAACTATGACACCATACAAGTTTAAAACGGAGTTTATAGAGTTTATTTAGAAATTAACTCAAAATTTTTTTCTAGAATGTTACGAATTATTATCACATAATAATAAGCATTTGTTTTTATGGTAATGAAAAGCAGGTACCTCACTGTTCCCAACAATTCCTGATTTTGTGGTTAGATATTTTAGTTAAATAAGTCTATTTTTAAATTTATTCTTCGTCAATGAAATTAACATAACAAGTTAAATTTGTAATTTATAGATCAATTTAATGGAGTCAAAATTTAGGAAAGATATTTGGCATTGACTGTCTTATGTATTGGATTGACAATGACAATACGGTCCTAGGTTCTTGTCATCTATCTAACCCTAGTTAAATCATAAATGATCTGTATTATGCCAAAACTGCGGAAAATTCTCATCTCTCGCGTGTCACTATCAAAGTATCAAGTCTGGTATTAGGTCCGTGGAGAATTACTCGCATGAATTTTACAGCGATAAGGTTCTCTCTTCTGCATGATTTCTGAATGTACTCTTTTTACTACGAGGAGAGTAGAAGAGAAAGCGAATGGTGGTGGTGGTGGTGGCGTCAATGAAATAATAATGAATACAAAATATGTTTTAGCAATGTAACGTCAACTCCTCTGTCATCACCTCATTTTCAATGCAGGCTTATACTTCTATATATTCCACGTAAATGCAGTCACATCACTTCACGCTGATGCGACATCATCATAACATTCAACTCAATTTCCTTGCTAAGTTTACACAATTTCCCATTCGTTTGTTCTCTTTTAAAATTACATATTCCTTTTTGAATTTTAAATTCTGTGGTTTAGTTTAACACGCAAGTAGTGAAAATTATCCTCAAAAGTTGTTCAGTCCCTAATTCTAGTAAATTAATGATTGTTCAAGAGATTGCTGACATATAAAGAAGGGATGATGTAAATTCTAAAATAAATTGTTGCTTGCAAAGATGAAGATGACATGCTACTAGTGTATTTAATCGATATGACTGATTAAATCGAAACATTTGATGTATTTTAAAAGGGAGGTTGGATATATGAAAATATGCTTTAAACAGGGTGCTTTTCGTTGGATGGTGTTTCCTTTTGAATAATTCTGGAGCTTCTGTAAGTCCAATTAGCTGGAATAGAGTAGAGGAATTCTCAAGGGAAGGCATTTGTGCTCGTATTAGCTTAAAGAGGATATTACACTCACATACCCGTGCCTACATATTATAGTTCTCTCCATTATAGTAGTACTATGTGCAGATGTACATTAACATCCTTACTCGTGTTTCTTACCAGTAACTCATTCATTCAACTTATGCTTCTGTAAATTCAGCCTCTATTCCTCATCCAAATACAATAGAGAAAGAAGCTCAGTGTTCCGTACTTCCAAGATCAATACATGAAAAATTTACAATCATCATTTGATGTATATTTACGTAAAACTACTTTTCATTTATACACAATGTATTTCTCATGCATTTTTGGAAATGATACTTTGGAGGAAAACAGTGATGCGAGTCACGAAGTACTAAAATATATAGCTGGAGCAACGATGTGCAATGTTCACGAAGAATAGAAATTGGCCGGAATGAAAAAATCGACTGCTGCTTTAGCATTTATTTCAGAGTCTCGATACATAATTCCACTCTGCATATTCTTTATTCGTTTGTGTGAGTAGCGAGAATGCAGAAGAAAGTCATCATAAATTATCGTAAGCGTTATTTTACAACTTACAAGATTTTTTACAATGCTCTTCAATCAATCATTCATATTCCTTCACGCTTTCTCTCTCTCTCTCTACCAAGGATCAGCCTTCAATGTCCTTTGGCTTTAACTTAGTGGAAAAATAATACAGCTTTTACTCTTTCACTTGTTCAATTTGTTCAAGCGTCTCAGAAAGCTTTACCACGATTTTCTAATCTTCTTCTTGATTTAAAAACAGTGCTTTGGTATCTAAATTTGAAAACCATTCAAAATTGAAAAGACAATGTCCCACTTCTGTACTTATGGTACTATAGTATGCATAGTAACAACTATAATTTATAGTTTCATCAATGAATTATACTCTTTGTACCCCCATCTCCAAAGTAAATAAAACTAAAACAGATCCCCCTATTTTAGTAGAAAACTTTGTTTCGTATTCTATTTGAATGTAGTAGTGTATGTAATTAGTAAACAGAACATAAACATGATGTCCAAATAAATAGAGTGGAATTCTGAAGTAAAAAATTCCTTGAGGAGCTGGTGAGGAGGGTTGAGGGAGTGAAAGTTGTGCATAGTAATATTATATAGTAAAATGTCTCAACTTGTTCACATGTCACTGTTGCTGTGGGGTCAGTGGTAGTTGTTGAAACGTTGAAAGCATGCGGGATGTGTGTGTGAAAGGTCGAGTGTGTGTGCACATTTGAGAGAAAGAAGATTGGAAGAATGCTTAGAACATAGGACACCGTGTTTCTATGTAATTTTGCAGCAGCAGAGTAGGACTCAAAGAGAACAATCCATTAAGAGAAGGCGAAAGAAATTCTCCAAGGCAATAAATAGAGAAAGCAAAAGAAACGCATTCGTACTCCATGCTATTTTCCTTATGGGAGGAATCTTATGGCGATGTGGCCAGTGTCATGGTGGTCGTCTTTCTCCTACTATGGCACTTTCTTCTACTTGACTTTCTTCCTCTAGCTCCCTTTTCCAGTCATATGCCATTTCGTGTAAAGTTGACGGCCAAACACATATACACACATATAGAGAAAAGAGATCTTGTCATGTACCACCATGTATATATATATGTGTGTGTTTGTGTTCATGATGTGTGTTGTTGCTGGTATGTTACATATGATGTTATAGAATGTTAGCTTTGTGCTTCTGCTGCTGCTGGTGATGCTTTGTCCAGAAATCATGAGGAAGTAGGGAGAATGTTTATTCACTGGGGACGTGCAAACTCGTGTACTTCTTCAGAGTAAATGTAATTCCTTGTAGTGTTTTTTTAAGAAAAAGGAATAGAATAAAGTAGTAGCAGGTTGAGGCATAAGGAAAGCAGTTTGGAAAAGGCTGTTGCCGTGGGAGCTGAACATATCAGGATAATCTCAGGAGATTCAGCAACTTGATATGCAATGCTGTGCGGCACATAATGAAACGCGATATTATCTATAATTCATATATCAATCTCAA
Source organism: Desoria trispinata (assembly GCA_034695165.1). Lineage (NCBI taxonomy): Eukaryota > Metazoa > Arthropoda > Collembola > Entomobryomorpha > Isotomidae > Desoria > Desoria trispinata. Next base: position 3,943 of record JAQFZB010000779.1, on the reverse strand, counting down.
ACCAACTTTACCAATCCTTCTGCCTGCTTTCTCTTACTCTATTTTCTACTCTGCCACATCACACAAAGACAGCCAAAAGGCAATTCCATTTTCTAGGCTGCCTGTTGTTTGACTTCATACTACAATCCACAACCAACAAAAGTTATACTCAAACACACAGTCCCATTCAACAAGATAAAATTTACATATTTCTCCTTTTAACCCTTTGTCAATGCATTTAAATAATTGGTCAAAAATTATATTTAAACCTTTTGTTAAAGAGAACATTACGGGAGGAGAGGCTCAAGATATTTGCAATTGGAATACAATACAGCACTACAGTATAGTGTAGTGCTATAAACATAGTGTTTATTTTTAGATTTTGTATTACTAAATTGTATAGTGATGGCGGAGGATATTTTCAATTGGAGTATGAATGGTTCTATTACATTGTTGTTGATGAAAGTAAGAAAAAACGAGACATGTTTTATATTTAATGGCTCCTTTACTCCAGACATGATAATATATAGTATAGTAGTAGGGTATATTGTTGTAATGTGCGATGGCAAATGTATAATATAGATTGCACTATGGAATGAGCCCGCATCACGGATTCATTTCACTTATCTGCCCTCTGCCCTCATCAGGACCACAAACACTTCAACTGTTCAGTACTACTATTCACCCTCCACCACAAACTTTCCCCTTTGTGTCTTCACAACTGATCCCTTTATTCTCTGAACAGAAAACACGTTCACGACTTTCTCCCAATCTTTTTTACTTATCTTTCGGCGACTCTCTTCAATTTATTCTCCTTAATCACTGATCTAATCTCAACTTGTTATAATTAAATCCCGGGGTTTATCCCTCTCTTATATTATATATTATACGGGGAACAGAATAATATTTATTAGTTTATCCATTTCTTTGGCACAAGAAACACGTCGTCGTCTTCTCTATACTAATGCAAACTGCTTGCTAACAACTATTTTTTTGCTCATTGATTAAGCAATAGCCCAAGACCTTAAACATCATTGCTATTTACCATTACCATACGATGCATATTGAGAGGAGCTTATTGTAACTTTTTGTAGGTAGAAATAAAGTGTTTTCTACATCCGTAGAGAACAGCGTATTGGATTATATAGTGTAGGAGATTGGATAGATTAGTCGTCTGATCTGATCGTGTTGTCTCCAATTAAATGTGTATCTAAGTGATCGAAAAAAGCAATCTTCCAGTACTGTGTGAAGGGGAATCAAGATCAGGAGAAGCACGTATGGATTTTGAATTCCACAGGCATTTCTCGTTTAAAGGAAATGGGTAGAAGATTAAAGGAAAAATTAGATGTGAAATTTTTAAGTCGTTCCCTTGTGGCAATAGTTAGTTTGGTTTCTCTTTTCTTTTCTCAACGTAAATAATATGTTCAGCCCTTGTGTATATGGGTAGACTGATGTTGTTGCAATGTGTTGGAGCAATCAGTAGAGTTTAGTTTAGGATTTATACTCTATTATAAATGTAGCTCACTTCTTGTTCTTGTCCTGTTGCTGTCTCTTTCTTTGGGTTTTTCTTCTCCTTTCTTTCGAGGAATGAATGAAATTTGGAAGCAATTTTTAGATTAAATTGCACTTCTTTATCTTTGTTTTATCAAGAAAAAAAGAAGGAACTTTCTAGAAGCAAACATTCCATCCTCAACCATGTCTTCTTGAATTAGCCTGAAATGAATAATGTCAATTCTAGAGCAGAACAACAAAGTTGGTCTTTGCACGTTCGCTTCCTCTGTGTGAGAGTCTCTCAAAGTCTCACAAGGAATACATCTTTCACATCTCAACCATGGCTCATTCGCTTAATTCTTTACTCTCTCTATAATACATCTTTTTTCTATGATTCCTAGTTCTCTTCTTTCTATCTCCATTAATGCCTTATATTATCATCATCACGATAAATAGTTTCCATTTTATTATTATTATCTTCTAGTTTTCCAGACGCTTTGCTTCAGATTTTCTTATATGCACTATCCATGTCTTGCAATGCCAAATAAACCACTGAAAGGGGTGTAGTAAAGCACTATGAACCACCCCTTGCACTCATAAATTGATACTATCGTGATTAGCTTTAGACGTGAAAGTTGCGACAATCTGATATTGCCCCATGTAACATAACTTTAACCTCTCCCATTATCCTCAGAAGTGGTCACAAACCAGTGATCATGTAGTGCTTTTAAAAGCTCTTTACTAGAGCTTTCCAACACCACCATTTTATCATGATTGGTGAAAAACAGAATTTAAAAGGATGCATCTGCTCTAGTTATCGTGGATACGGTCAGACAGACAAACCGGGACATTCCTATAAAGTATTTGCCAATGCTTAATTCAGATGACAGAACAATTAAAACCATTTTAGAGACAATAATGATTTCATACAGTCCATATCATTTTTCAAAGTCTGCAACTTTTTTCATTCATACAACAAGATTGTGTCTGGGCACGTTTATAAACTTGTAAATACTTGATTCACCCCAAAATATGAATAAAAGTATTTTCTATGCCATATATTATATTTATTTCTGTGAACGGAAATTAAAGTTCGCTAACCAAAGGAATCCTTATCAACTTTTAATGAATTTTCTTTGACTTGACTTTTGCAGAATATAATTTGAATGGAATATAGATTACATTGTCTGTTACCTTCGTTCATTTGATAACAATATCTGCTTAATTTATAATTTGTATATTTGATCCGTTTGCTTGGTTCTGTATATGTTACTATAGAGTTCAATTTGTACCTAGTATACTATATAGTAGTATCACCTGCACTACCCTTAGCACCATCACCACAGAGAAGTTTATGTTTCCATAATCCCCAGTTGGTAGTTTTGGAAATGAGCATTTCAATTTCAATGTTTGTTAATTAAAATACAATGTAAATGCATATTGTATTTCTCCATGTAGATAGATGGCTGTTTGTTATACTTTGTATCTGACCACATATAGCAAATGTGATGTGATTTAGTTTAACAGCTTCATTTATTTTTCTTTCTCTAATTGAAATTTACAGAGACTGTCGGGTTGTGAGAGATCCACAGACTCTTAAGTCAAAAGGATATGGTTTCGTCTCTTTCGTCAAAAAGTCGGTAAGTTTGCTTATTTTTTTTTAGAATTTTTCACTTCATCATTAATTCAATCTATTTCCATCTTCATCTTCTCGCATTATCTTTCGATTATCTACATCTATATCAACTATTTGCAACTTTTATAGACATTTTCATATTTTCAAGAGCCATTTGCACTCACACACTATCAATATAAAAAAAAGTATGTCTGTTATTGTCTTCTCTACAATTGGAATAGAGAAATAATTCCACCTTCTTTTTTGTGTTTTTCGTTTTAATAACAGGAAGCAGAAGCAGCTATAGCAGCCATGAACGGTCAGTGGCTTGGAAATCGAAGCATCAGAACAAATTGGGCTACAAGAAAACCACCTCCGCCCAAAAGTGAAGGTTAGTCTACATTAAAATCACATATTTTTTGCATTTTTAGATTAAATTCAAATTTTAAACTCCATCCATTAATAATTTTGAACTTTTAAAAATATCGTAGATTAGCACAATTGGAAATTACGGTTTTCATACGAAATGATCCTTAAGTTTTTATTATTAGTGTCGATTGTGTACATTGTGATTGTCGATCATTAACTAAGTAAAAGTAAAATTTACTTTTAAAAGTAACAAAATTTGGGATTTCCATACAGGAAGGGCATTAATGGTCGTAAATGTGGTAATAAAGCTTGGCATAAAAACAGGGCATAAAAAGCTTAAATCTCAATAATTTGTTAGTTGTTGCTTAAGAGTGTGAGTTCATGGCTCAAAATGAAGTATTGTAGCAGCAAGTCCATAGTGTTGATCGATTTCTTTTGTATTAAAGCAAGTCTATAATTGTTAGAGAATTGCAACATATAATATACTAT
>JAQFZB010000778.1:0-10795 GCA_034695165.1 Desoria trispinata | reverse complement strand
CAAAATACAATTTTTTCTACTTTTTATCACATGAATCCTTGATGGACATGTAAGCGTAGCAACATTTGTAACATTTTAAAATTCGTAACATATATAGTACAATGTGGGATTTTGAAATGATGTCAATTTATATTGACTTCTATGGAAACTCAACTACAAAGAGATTATGATTGATGCCTTTTTCCCAGAGGAAAGACAAAGAACAATGTATAGGGATGTATCGTATAGGTAAATTTGTTTAAAAAATCCAAAATGATCTCATCTAATGCATGTCAGAAAAAAGATGATTGTCATGTAGCATAATATGAGAATGGGATCGGCTATCTTACAATTAAACGTAAAAAAGTTATTTCGTCCAAGTCCATGTTAGGTTAACCATGGATAATTTGAATAGGTCAGTTATATAAAGAAAAAGAGGCTTCATTTCATCATTCATTACTATTACTCATGCTTAAAGGTTATCAGATCATAAGATGGCTGAATGAATATTTTAATAAAAATTGTATATCCAATGCATGAAGGAAAATGTAAATTATTATACTGCCATATTATATAATAATAAAAAAGGGAAAATGGTGCTATCAGTATATATTATATAACCTCCTTTGGTTAATGGATGGTTGGTTATGGTTATATAAATCAGTTATTTCATGGCCAGACCACTGTGATATTTAATGTGAACATATAGTGAAGTAGCTTTGGTCCTAAACAACACTACCAACACAATAATAAGCTGTGTTATGAGACTATACAATCCATAATGCGGAATTCGTCTTGTTTGCTTATCAATATAAAAAATTTTCCAGGAATCCATTAGAGATAATCTTTAGTTTCCTTTTAGATTTGTTTGGAAAAGTTCGATTCACTGCATTTAATGGAAACACTTGATTTTTTACACCAATGGATTTAGCAGCATGGTCGTTAGAAATGTTACTTAGGGTTTAGTGATGTAGAGAGGGAATTCTGTCTTTACAAGCACTTTGGATACTCTGCTGTTTGCAAATCATTAGATTATCTAATAAAAGTCATATAGTTATGCAGGTAGTGCTGATTTATTATATTTTAGTATTGTATACGTAGTAGACAGGGAATAGGTAGTAGCATATGGGTATATAAAAGTTTTGTAACTTATTTGAAAATGTTTACTTGTGTAACTTATTTTGATCATCTCGTAATGTTTTTTGATGGTTGAGTGGTGGGACAGTGAAAGTGTTGTAATGATGTCAGAAAAGAAGCAGCTCTATACTGCTGGAGTATTATGGGTTTCTAACGCATTATGGAGTTGTCATGTGGAGAAAGACTATTAAAGTGTTTTATATATTATGCCAAAGATTTGTCAAATCCCGACCTAAGAAGCCCTGTTCACTTAGCAGGAAGGAATAGACGAATTTTGCGCATCAGTAAAGAATTGGAGTAGGAAATTTGCACGTGCAAATACGCGTGGATCAATATCCTCTTATAAAACAACTCGAGTCAACTTCAATGGCACCCCTTTTTCACAACTTTACGTAACGTGAACATCGTCATCATATAACCGTATTAAATTCACCCTTCTCCTCTTCTCAAGTATAGTATATAAACTTTTACGTAGTACATCCCTACTGCTGGTGGTGGTATGGTAACTTACATAAGTGTGATTATTTGCATGACTCTTATTATTCATTCTGTGGAAAAGCTGTTCCTAGTGTTATGTAAACGATGGAAACGGAAGGTTCCTTCTTCTTCAACTTATTTTTCTCATTGTTGTCTTGAAATTCGTTCCAGCACCACTTCCATAATCAATTCATCTCCTTTTCTCAAACCAAATTCCCTACAGTATTATATTATTAAGTCATATTACATCCTTATTTATCATATTCAACTTCTGGAACAATAAAAAGTGAAAAATAATCTAATAATATTTATTATTCTGTACCTGAGCATTGCATTGGACATCAGTGGTGAAAGTTCTATCACATCTTATTGTACTATTCCTAAGTGATATTTTGACATTTTCATTGTGGAGGATTTTATCTAAACTTAATATTGCATTAGTTGACCTTAATTATCATAAATAATAGTAACAAAGACATTTTCTCTGGTCATTTATATATTATTAATCTTTGTCTTTTTCTACGAATAAATCAGATAGAAACCATAAAAATAAGAAACGAATGCGTGTGTATTTACATAAACTGAATTCTGCTGGGGATGAGATGTTTGTTTGTAATAGATGAAGTGAAATTCACGCACATGTCCATATATAAAATCAAGTTGTTAAATTTAGGGAAATTTGTGAATCTTTCCCCAACCCAAACTGTCCCACACACATCAACACAATCAATGCTTTCACCTGAACATTGCTTTTGAATTAAGAGAATCTATTTCGTGTCAGTCAGAGAATCTTCTTGACAAATGCCAGGAGTAGTGGGTAAGGTCAATTTATTATCCTTATTTTAATTTCTCAGCTCATTTCATTATGTTAAATGTGATTTATTGTTAGCAGACACACTTGTATTTCCTTTTTACAATTTGAAAGTGGAATAACAAAACAATCCGATTAGATTAGACTGTAATAGGGATTAAATGTATAGCCCGAATTGATAAATTCCTGTAACGTTCATAGACAAACATCCTCTGTGTAAATGTAGTAACATTAATGGGTAAGGCTGACAAATCTAAATTCTAAAGGCTCCTCAACTTACACCATTATTTTTTTATTCCGTTGACTGTTGAGATGAATGGCTTTGGATTCTTTCTAGAAGATTAATATTGTCTAGTCGGTTAAATAATTATCAAGTCGCACCGAGAGAAGATTAGTCACGAATAATATTGTTTTTATTTTCCAAGTCACATGAGTTACAGATACAAGTCTTAAAGTTAGGATTAGAATATGTGTATTTTTGTAACAATAACAATTTTTATCTGTTTAATATAATTTATACGCAGAGTCTGATATATTTTTATCATTTTATTAAATATTTTTATAGGAGAAAAAGTTTCAATTTGGAAATTAATATGAACGAGGGGAATACAACTCCAACAAACGCAATGGGTTTGTCAGATTGGACTTCAGTCATAAAATCAACCCCTGTGGACTTCAATGCTAAGCCCATTACAAAAGTACTCAATAATAAAAATTCCAATGATGTTTCAACCTCCCAACAACCAAATGCATTTCATGAAGCTGTTCGTTTTCTTGTGGATCGTCATCGTTCATTCGGAAGTTCTTTAGCATCTGATGAGGTGAAGAAATTGGTAGATACCTTCACCAACAAAATCATTCAAATATACACAAAGTCAGCATCGGAATCTAAGCAATCACTTCTCAGAATTGCGGATTTCTCTTGCCCCATTTGCTTCGTTGTAGTTAATGAACCACTTACTGTTAGATGTGGACATTCATACTGTAAAAAATGTCTACAGAAGGAAACCACTGGCAATCAGTGTCGACTTTGTAGTTATAGATTTAACAATGGGGATATCACCGAACTCCGACCTAATGTTTTATTGATGTCGATAGCCGATAAATTATGGCCTAATAATAAGAAGACTGCAGATTTGAGAAGTGAAGGGAATAAACTGTTTCAACAACAAAATCAAGTTGAGGCAATTCTCAAGTATTCCGAAGCTATTGATTCAAGTAAGCATAATTAAATATCATCTAGGTCAGATGTACAACCTTATTTATTAAAATCTTGTCTTGTAAAAGAAAGCAACTAAATTTCAAAATATTTCAATTTTATAGATTCAGGTGATCATTTGTCTTTATGTAATCGAGCTCACATTTATCTGTCATTGGGGAATTACTCCAAAGCCCTCGAAGACGCCGAATCTGCTATTAACATCTGTCCATTTTGGTTCAAAAGTTACTTCCGCAAAGCTGCAATCCTGGAAAACCTTGGTCAATACGAAGAATCATTCTATACTCTAACTTTATGTACATACCTAATCAAAATCACTAAAACTCCAGATGAAAATGCAATAGGGTTTGTAAAAAACGAAATGGTAAAAGTACTCCAAAGAGTTTTACAAACCTCATCAAACGCCTCGTCACAGCTTTCCCAACGTCTTAGATCTACAGACATTCCTCAATTCTCACCTTACCCCCACCATACCAAGGAAAAGAAAGGTGACCGAATAAGAAATTCTCAAACCTGGACAGAGACTGATTGCCATTCTAGCGAAGAAGAACACGAAGAAGATGCCTGGGCAGGAAAGACTTTATTAAAAAGTACACACACTGTCAAGGAATTTATGCACAATCATCATGGTGCAAACAGAGTATCAACAAATCCTCAGGACCCTTTGCTGATACAATTGCATCGCATCTTTGCTCGATCTCTGCAGGAAGTCAATGGGTTTGAGAAACGCACTCCCAACAATCACCTGACAATTGAAGAAGCCTTAGCATCTAGTTCTGATTTTGAATGCAGTTTATGTTATAGACTTTTATACCAACCGGTGACTACATCATGTGGACATACATACTGCAGAAGCTGTCTGGAGCGATGTCTGGATCATTCTCCAGCATGCCCTCTTTGCAAAACCTCTTTAGAATCCTGTGTAGCCTACCGTAGACATGCGATTACATTTGCTTTGGATCAGTTTATTTGTAAGTTTCTTCCGAAAGAACACGAGGAAAGAGTCAACCAGCATTTGGAAGAGCTAGCTGACGGCAATACGTCGGGAAAAAGCAAGGAATTGGAAATTCCAATTTTCGTTTGCACTATGGCATTTCCTACTGTTCCCTGTATGCTTCATGTATTTGAACCACGCTATAGACTGATGATAAGACGTTGTATGGAATCTGGAAGTAAACGGTTTGGTATGTGTTGCTATTTACAAGAAGGAGACCACAATTATGGAGATTTTGGCACAATGTTAGAAGTTCGAAACATTCAGTATTTTCCTGATGGACGCTCAGTTTGCAACACTGTTGGGCTCAGAAGATTTAAAGTTCTTAAGAAATCTATAAAAGATGGTTATAACATAGCATCCATTGAATTTCTTAAAGACAAACCTGTCGAAGATACGGAGACTTCTAGTAAGAATCGCCCCACAAAATCATTCCTTATTTGTATTTATGGAAGTTTTTATTTTTATTAACTTTTCTAATTATAGAAGTTGAAGAAACTCACGAAACAGTACTTAAAGACGCAAATGAGTGGCTGCAATCTATAAGTCCAGTAATTCGTCAACGAATAATAACTCATTTCGGAAACATGCCATCACCAGAGGAGGATTGGATGAATGTGTCAGATGGTCCATCGTGGACTTGGTGGCTTCTTGCTATTCTTCCTCTGGATGCCAAAGCCCAGTTGGCCATTTTGGGAATGAATAGTTTGCAAAAGAGATTAGACAGTCTCCTCAAAGTTTTGCGATACGTCAAAACTAAATTAGTATAATTATTTAATTTCCAGTCATAACGTAAACATAGTGCAAAAAGGATTCTTTAAAAACAGTTGCTTATGCGTAATAATAATTAATCCATTATCCTCAAACATTAGCTTTAATTAGTCAACTGAACCAATTGAATAACCAACATCTAATAAATTATAAAAATGCACATGATATTTAATTGTTTTTAAAACCAGTTTTAGAAATTCATATAAATATAACGTGTGTACCTGGATGGGAATGTTGGGGGTTCGAACTGTTTTAAAAAGAAAGAAAAAAATCATTATATATGAATGAGACTGTTTTAAATACGATGTCTTATTGTAAGTTGTACTTGCAATACTTTGTAATGAATCCAAATTTTGAAGTCAAAATGTTTGAAAACTTTTATACCTGTCTTATTATTCGGGTACGGATATTTACTCTAAGAGTTGTACCTCCATTTAGCGACATTATGATTATCAATTATATACCATACCTGTTGGACCTCATTCACGTCTCTCTTCTGTTTATTAAATGATGGACAATTTTTATACATTTTCTCAAAATGTGGAGGTCAATTGTTCGGGATACATCATGTATTCGTTTTGTCTACCGAACTACCGTTTATCGTTTACTTTTTGTAGAGGAGCGTCTTTAATTTTGTGATCATTTCATGTCATATTTATGTACCATGATAATAATATTTATTGGTTTACAATTTTACTTTGTAACACATATTATATACAACATACTTGTTTGATGACTCATGACACTAAATTATATTGTCATAAAAGTAATCATCTTTGTTTGTTTTAACGCGGATAATAAAAAATGCTTCAAATGTTCGCAACAAAATATTAAAGTTGACATATATTATTCTTCTTCTTTGAAATGCGAATCATGCTTTAGTTTTGACGAACTATAGAAATACAATCATTGTTAATGGCTATAATGATTACAGTCACCCTGTTTTCCAAAGACCTCTGTACGCTACTCGTTGGTGTCAGTCAGATTATTAATATATTTAAAGCTCTTAAGATAATAATGAAAACACTCGAGGGTGTTAATGATATATCACAAATTTACAGTTTTTCAGATATGCATATTTTATTATGGCAGCAAGATCTTTCAACCTTTAGTTATATTTACTAATGACACTAAGAGATGAGTGTCATTAAATTAAAAATTAAATTGACAGAGCTGTGCTCCTTGTGCTGAAACCAAGGTCATTTACAACTTATGGTCTAATAAAATGGGCAGATGTTTTAAGAAGACATATAAGCAACAGCTCGTATCTATATGTAGTTAAAAAAAACCTTTCTAAACTGGCCAAACTAGTCTTTACTCCAGCTCCAGAGTCAGTTTCTTTAATGGTGTCATGTTGTCCTTAAATTTTTCGTAAGCATTAAAATATCCTTCTTTATTTTATTGCTAGAAACAATACGCGCATTCATGTAAAAGGATATTTTTGGAACCTTGAACAAAGTTGTACTTGACACACGAAGAGGAGTCTGTTTTATGATTAGGAGATAAGACGTGGATTATCACCATTCACTTGTCCAGTCCACGTTCTCCTGAGCAGACATTGACTCCACTCCACTGTCCTTTCTTTATGTCAATTTGATTTAGATTTTTTTTTCATTTTAAAGTCGGCTTTTCTGAAATAATCAGGGCAAAATGGGTAAAATTACTAATATTGATCCCGCTATACTCATCAAGGGTGGAAAGATTGTAAATCATGACGGAATCAAGGAAGCCGATGTTCTAGTACAGGATGGGAAAATTGCGTAATATTTTAGAAATTTTAATAAATTCACGGAAGAACTAAATTGATTTCTTGATATTCTGAAATTTGTTAGGAAAATTGGAGTTGGTCTAAGCGCACCGGAGGGAACCAAAGTTATTGAAGCTAATGGGAAATGGGTAATGCCTGGTGGAATTGACGCTCACACACATCTTCATATGCCTTTCATGGGAACAACTACGGCTGATGATTTCTACACTGGAACCAAAGCCGCTGTTGCAGGCAGAGAAAATATATTTTAAAAGTTTTACATTACATTTTTAGAATTTTAAACACTATCCATGAAAAAAGCGTATAAAATTTTTCATAATTAAAAGAATAATTAGAACTTAAAGAATATTTTTTCTCTGCAGGAGGTACTACTATGATAGGTAGGTTTCCAAATTCTTCTTTTCAATTATTCATGTGAAAAAAATGTGATCTGACGTTTGAAAAATGTATTTTTTCTTTAAAATCAGTTGATTTCGTAATTCCAATAAAGGGCGAATCTCCTCTCGAGGCCTACGACAAATGGAGAGCTTGGGCAGATGGAGAAGTTTGTTGTGACTTTTCTTTCCATTGTGCCATCACGTGGTGGTCCCCACAGGTAAATTACACATATGAATTACGTCTGTATACAGTTTAACAGGCTCACATACTCCTGTTTGATTATGATCTTCATTTTAGGTAGAAAAGGAGATGGAAATTCTTGTCCGAGAGAAAGGCATTAATTCCTTTAAAATGTTTATGGCGTATAAAGATGTACTTATGCTTCGAGATGACGACATGTTCTCAGCATTCAGAGTCTGCAAAAAACTTGGGGCCATCGCTCAAGTCCATGCAGAGAATGGAGACATTATTGCTGAGGTAGGAGTAATTTTGTATTATTGTACATGTCATATTTAAGTGTTTTGACTATTGGTGTTGTTTTCATAGAATTGTAAGAAAATTCTAGCCTCAGGTATCCATGGTCCTGAAGGTCATGAATTATCGCGTCCAGAAGAAGTTGAAGCTGAAGCCACACATCGAGCTTGCGTTCTTGCAAGTCAAGTAAATTGTCCATTGTACGTAGTACATGTTATGAGCAAAAGTGCCGGAGATGTCATTGTTAAAAAGAGGTCAGAAGGATGCGTCATATTTGGAGAACCCATTGCCGCAGGATTGGGTACAGATGGATCCCACTATTTTTGCAAGAGTTGGCGCCATGCCGCAGCTCATGTCTTGAGCCCTCCATTGAGACCAGACCCAAGCACACCGGGATATCTCATGGATCTCTTGGCTCGGTAAATTGCAATTGAAACATTTTTAATTCGGTTTATAATCAAAGTAACAAATATTTTACATACTACTTGTTCAGGGGAGATCTTCAAGTGACAGGATCTGATAATTGCACATTTACTCACGAACAAAAGAAATTGGGAGCAGGAGACTTTAGCAAAATTCCAAACGGTGTTAATGGGCTTGAAGACCGAATGTCTGTCATTTGGGAGAAAGGTGTCATCACCAAGAAAATGGATCCATCTCGTTTCGTTGCTGTCACTTCAACCAATGCTGCAAAGATATTTAACTTTTATCCTCAGAAGGTTTTTAAAAAACCCGAACAAATTCAATTCTTTAAATAATGTTATTGAAGAACCTTATATATTACACATATTTTAAATAGGGGGCTATTATGGAGGGATCGGATGCGGATATAGTTATCTGGGATGGAGAGAAAACCCGTACAATTTCAGCTGCAACCCATCATCATGCTACGGATAACAATATTTTTGAGGTTCAATAAAAAGTTAAAATATACGACACACATTCTGATAACTTTGGTGTTTTAGGGGATGACATGCCATGGAGTACCAGAAGTTGTAATTGTCAACGGTCGTATATCTGTTGAAAATGGTGTTGTAATTGGGCACAAAGGATTGGGGAAATTTGTTCCAAATCCTCCGTTTGCATCGTATGTTTACGACCCTGTGAAACTCAGAGATGAAGTAAAAAAAAATACGAAACTTAAAAGCTGAACACAATACTACAAAATAGAAGATGATTAAATTGGAAAATTTTTCTCCATTTCAGAAATTAGCAGCAATGATGGTGAAAGTAGAGCGAGATGGATTCGATGGGGAAATGATGTCACAGGCATCAAAATAATTCTTTTAGACATGGACATGAATATGCATATACATACAATCATAATAATAAGAATGTAATTTCGACGGATAAAATTGAGACAAAAATAAAATAGTGTTGCATTTTAATTAATTAGTTTTTGATTGGCACGTTGCAAACATCAGGATTCAGTCGCAATGGCAATGAATTGTCGAAATTGTGAGACTCGAGTGTATGCAGCAGGTGGATTTCTTTCAGTCACACATTTACCTAGACCATAGCTAACAACGCCAACCTGGATATAGGTGCCGTCTTCTTCCTTTTGTACAACTAGGGCACCTCCAGAATCTCCCTAGAAATAAGATTTAAACGTTGAATTTTGAATTGAATTTCTTTAAAAAATTGATTGTTAAGTTTTTAATGTCTCACGAAACAAACAGCAGATGAAAGTTTGGGTCGACCACATAATTGTGTGGAACTTTGACCTAAAGACGCTAAATGACCCGCCTCTGCCATAGACACATTACGCTTGAGAATGTGTTGAATCTCATTAACTACCAGTTTACGACAATCCTTATCAGAAATGAGTTGGATTTTTAATTTTTGCAGTCTTGATGCCTTTGCTCCTGGGTCAGATCCATTAAGACGACCCCAACCGGAAACTACTGCTTCTAGGCCATCGGTTGGAAAATCATCCACAAGGGGTAAACACACCGGTTGAATATTACTTGAAAAATTAATACTTTCGCGAAGTTTAATGATTGCTATGTCATTCAAATGAGACTCTGAAGGTTTATAGTGGTAATGACTGATGATAGATTCAATGTCGTAGGATTTTGCTTCTTCGTCCGTTTCCCCGTCTACTTCATTCAAATTGTAGTCCCCTACAACGACTTTTAATTTATCTCGTGTCTCATAAGCATTTCGCATCAAACAATGCGAAGCTGTAAGTATGAATCGAGAGTTAATAATGGATCCCCCGCAACGATGATGAGGATTTCGTCCTTTTGTTTGAAGACTGATTTGCCAGGGGAATTCACGCATTTCTGCATCTTTCCCATTCACAATGTATGGGGAAAGATTCAGCGCATTCTTATTCCCCAACTCTTTTGATTCGTCTTGATCATCTGAAGCGTCCTCTTCGATATTTGAGTCGTACATTAATTGTCGCCCGCATTTTGGTTCGTCTAAAAAATGTCGTGAAATTGTGTTGATCATTGCTATTTGTGCTACTCACGATCAGTACTAATTATGATTAGAGTAAACCCTTTTACCATTATTTGGAGATTTTAAATTATATGCCTTAAAATTTCAAAATTCATGGTTATTGTTGTGGAGAACGGTGTGTGTATGAGAGAGTGGTGGTTAGGTTAGTGTCAAAAGAGGGTCTCTTGCACCTACCAACCTAACTCAAGGGTTTCAAAAAACGTCTTCCGAGCCAACAGCAAGTCAAAAAGGTCAAGCTCATACACGGTTCTGAATTAGTAGAATTTTGTTGAACTAATTGTAAATCATTTGAGCGACATCAAATCATTTTAAAATGTCAAA
>JAQFZB010000777.1:0-10799 GCA_034695165.1 Desoria trispinata | reverse complement strand
TTGTAGTAAAAAAGACAAAATAAGTGCACTTTGAAGAATTAAATAAAATAAAATTAGATAATCTTGTACTAGGGTTATTTTGTAAGGCAGACATGGATGTGGATTGAAATAAAACGTTATTATCAATTCAATTATTTATTAGATTTGACTTTACTTTGAAAGTCAAAGCTTTATTATTTCTTTATAAGAGTCTTAATTTCATCTTATTTACTTTGCATCTTTTCACCTTTATATTATAATGATAAGCATGTCATAAGCATCAGCAAGAATTACTTTAGCTCAAAGTTTTTCTAAAGTGAATGATGAGAAAATGATGGATATTGTTTATTCATCATTTTACTTCTTTTTTGCGATTCATTGGTGCAGATGAAATTTCATGGAAAGGAAACAAGGCCATCATCCCCAAAAAGATCTAACCTAACGTCAACAGAGAAATTCGGCATTTGGTCCTTTTGGTTGAAGAGAAAGCAAAATAATACGGAACTTTACTGATACATTCAGCAAAGGAAGAATCTAACCTAACAAAGAATGAGAACCTTGTGGACTGTGATACTATTATAATGCTCAAAAGGAAAGTTGAAACTTGTTCTACCACCACTACACCACTATAGTATTATCGCAATACGAATACCAACTACCCCAAGTTCCAGCAGAGAAAAGGATTGTACTTAGTGTATTCTAAAGTGTATTGGGCTGAGATAAAATAGAAAACTCTCAATTTTCCACATGACGAACTGGTAAAAGCCTCTATCAATATCAATCAAGAAGATCATTCAGTTCATCTAATTTGTGTGATTGTTCTACTGTTTATACGGGTATTCCACTATCAAACAGTTAAAGCTTCTTTCTTATAGTACTTTAATTGTTCTTGTACATTTCTGTGTCTTAATTTTTGATCTCTTATCTGTTTTCGAAAGAAGAATTGATTCGTTGATTGACTGCTTCCGAATCTTATGATTGTGCAATATCGTTTCAGCGAGTTTTATTGTGTTCTTGTCGCATAAAACGAAAGTAACATAAAATTTCAATCAAAGGCAATCATTCAATCAAATTATGAATTCGTTTATTAAACAAAAGAACGATACGATAGATGTTTAGCCTAAAAACTTCGTTCGGTCGTTTTTCCATCACAGTTTCAATACCATTGCAAAATTTTAAAAGTAATCTTAAGAAGTGAAAGTTTATTGAGTATTTTGCAGAGTCACTGTGAATGAAATCGTTGTAGAATTCTTTACTTGAATGAATGGAATCAGAATTGAATTTAACCACGAATGAAGCTTTCGCAGAATTTGTCAACAGCAATAGCAGGAGAAAAGGGAGTTAAAGATGTGAATACAATTTGCTCTAATGGATTGAGACTCAGATTGGAAATATTCATTTTGCTTTTAAATTCTAATCCAGGGATAGTGAAACTTCCGCATGATGAGAAACTCTTTTTCTGATGATTGTCTGTCTCTGAATTCATCTCACTGCCTTTACTTCATCCAACTAATAGTGTAGTACTATACAACTTTTTTAATTATAACAAACTTTTTGTGTTTCAACTTTTTTTTAGTTTTAACTAAATATAACATAGTTAATAGAATCTTTTGTATAAAGTTTCAAATTCAACCGTCAATGTTAAGGGGGTGTAAAGGGAAATCCTGAAGTTTGTCAGTCGTTATATTATTTCTTCTGTTTACACACTTTAGTCAATCGTGCCTATATGAAACTATTCTATTTTGTTTGGGAGCTCAGGTCAATTTGTCCTTGTGTGACATGTTAAAAACAGACATACTATATGTTAACTGGGAATGAAACATTTTTCGGTGGAGATAAAAAGCCTATATGAAACATTCCTGATTGACTTGACTTGATTAAATATTTTGTCACTAGAGTTTATAGTGATTCCTAGAAAAAATTCCTATTGATCTATACTTTGTATATTTGCTATTCAGTGCTGTTTACTATTGTTGATTTCAGAGAAAAGACTAAAGAGGAATGGCGTATTATTTATAATATGAAATTGATCTGAACTGATGTATAAATAAATTTCGAGTACTTTATTGATGCTGGAAAAGAATGTCATAAGCAATAACGGATAATATCAGAAAGTGGGGTTTTATATCGGTGTGAGAAGATGAAGCTAAATCTTGTCTTTTGTGGGTGGAACTGGAACCGTTGTTGGCGAAACTGGAAAACAGGAAGTGAGGTTTTAACCAAAACCCAATCGGCGTGGCTCACACACGCTGTTTGGATCCTGAACTTCTACCAAAACTGCTGGTTTCCTTTTAACTTCTGTTACATAAATCTTTCCAGAAAACCTCCGAGTCCATTAGAGCTCCTCATAAAATGCCTTTTCTATCCTACTAAAGGGTGAGTTAGTACTTGTATCTCCATCACTTAAATTCAAACCACCAATTTTTTCCATAAGAATAAATCCACCATGTTGAGATTGTATTCAACCGTATTAATTGGTCTTGATAGTTTGTATTCATGAACAAGAGTCACGGTATGTTAAAATTTTCAATGCATTCGTGTAAAGGTAAAGATGGTGATGCAATATCAAACATCAAACGCAGGATCATATGCGTAATCACATTTTTAATTGGAAGTTTTCATTATTAATTGTTGTATTTTGTTCATTTCTTCTGTGTTCTGTAATGTTCTTTTATTGTGTAATTCTTTCATTTTGCTTAGGCTCTTTGTTTTTTATTTTCATATTAAAAACCATCAAGTCATACTTTTGTAAACTTATGTAAACAAAGTCAATAAGTTAAATACTTAAGTTGGACTTAGCATGGGGATGGACCTCTTACTTAAGAAGTAGAAAATGTTTAGAATTCAGCCTAGTACAACTAAAATTGTCATTAGCATTGAAACATAATTCACTTCACGTCAAGTTCCCTTTAAATTACAAGATGCCATTGTGACAGGTGACAGTACATCTTAGAACTACCCAAAGTGATCCTTTCTCTTTCCAGATCAAGGACACCCTTTCCCTATTCTTCCAATTCAAAATATGTACACAAGTTTCCCAAATCTCATTAGTAAAATTAAGACTTGTTCAAATTGCATAAACTTCACTTATAATAATCTCAATATGCTCTAAAATTTTACAAACCAAAGGATTCTCTTCAAGACAAACTGTTCTTGTGTGAATGGAATGCCACAAGAGGATTTCATGAACACGACTCTAGCTGTCTTTTGTGATGATTCTAGTTAGGATAATAATTTAATTTGGACATACAGCGTCAGATGTGGAGACAATTATTCAATGTCACCTTAATTAAACCATTTCTCTTTCATTTTATCAATACCCCCCGTTCCCATAAAACTTCCTCCTACTTTCCCTTCCACCAATGATCAAACAAATATCAAAGAAAATTGCACTTTTCATTACAATTAGTACTTTTGCAGAAATTATATTATTAGAAAACGTCTTCAATCTTACAGTTTCTCTTTTAAAAGTTCGTATATACTATACTTAAACGTCTACCTTGTTCAATTTTGAAAATAAAACTTCAAATAGTAAATAAATATGAGAAGAAAAAAAACTCGTACAAATTCATAAATATCACACAGTGGGTCACGACGACCATTTGCTGAGCACCGGAATGAAAAACATGTTCTACCGGATGAAAATTTGCAAGAATTCAAATATATGAGGACAACATTCAAGGTTTGTACTGGAGTATTCAGCTGTGCAGAGGAAATTCTATTCACCGATATCCTAAAGCTTGAAAATAAAACGTAGTCATAGATGAGAATTTTCATGAGCCCACACGATCCTGCAAAGTACACAGTCAATTCGCTTCTCTGCTCATCTGCCTTTGTTGTCTTGTAGAGATAGTAAAACTTTTCTCATGTCATAAGCAAATATTTTCATTCTAGCACTTTTATTGAACCAGATATTTGAAAAGTTGTTAAATTTCTGTGTGTGAGCTAGGAAATGAAATGTGTCTCATGTGTGGCAGTATTAAAAGTGTTCTCAGTACGCTTCAGTTTGTTGAGTTGAAATTCTGCAGTACTCTTGTCACATGTACGTATGTATACTGACTGATTTTGGTGAAAGTCAATATATATAAGTTTGCATTTGCATAGAAGGACTTTGGAATTAAAGTATTTCATGCTTCAATAACCCAATTTCAGATCCCTTTTCGTACATCATAAAGTAATCACAGTAGCAGCAGCAGCAGTTGCTTACTATTAATATATTATAAAATTGACGAAACTCAAAGGATTGTGTTGCACAATTACCAAATACCCTGGGGACTTTCCACAGTCCTTTCAAATTACATTTTAAGAAGTGAAGGATAAAAATGCGCCAACGTAACAGATGCGCAGGCAGACCTTCCAGGTTTTTCATCTTCTAAAGAAACAAAGACAAATTGGAGGAAATGACTGCAATCGAAGATTTAGGGGAAAATAGCGTGAGAAAATGAAGAAAGAAAAGTATAAAGAAATTGCAACAGAAGAATAATGTTCTCTTTTCCTGTTTTTGAGCCGAAGAAACAAAGAAGTAGATATATAATATGAAATGAACAGAGTTTTTAGTGATCTGTGCTTGTTTGTTCAGTCAGTTCAGCCAGGGCCTGGCCTTTGTACATTGGTGTGTCAGAGTAGTATAAGTATTTGTTAAAGCAAGGAGAGCCGGAAGGATAGGATGTTTTTATTTTCCTTAAGAGAAAGGGGCCAAAGGGGAGAAACTTTGCATTTACATATTCAAGAAGACGAAAATTGTTTGAGAGGAAATTCCCATTTTGTTGGATGCTATTTAAGAAAGCAAAAAGAGAACGATTTTGCAACTGCGGAAACATTAAAATATGAATAGGATGATGTTAGCAGCATTGCTTTGAATGAATGTGTAGTCGTATTCCACTTCTAAGCATATTTAATGTTGACACTTGTATTCCAATTCGCCAAGATCTGTATGACACTATTACAACATGAGAGGACACAGCAAGTATACAAATTGCGTAAAATTATCCGGGGAACGACTGATTTGAAATCTGATGGCATTTTCACTCTCTAAAAATGAAAGTTGAAGAACATAAATTTAAATATTTCAGCCGCAGACAGAAACCACGTCGGATGTATAACTCGAAATCACGGGCATTAAACTAGAATTCCATTTTCTTCTTAAAGTATTCCTCTCTTCTTTCAGTCGACTTTTAACTAAACAGTTCAAAATTCAACCCATGCTTTCGTTTCCCCACTACTGCCTATGCTTTCACATATACTATTACTTATTGAGCATAATAAGCATGAGATATTCTGAAGTCATCAACGGTAACGCATTATTATATAGGAACAAGAACTTTATAGGGAAATTACATTTTGAAATACTTTGACCGAATCACTTGCCCTTGGAGCTGTGAAATGAAAACAGGAGCTAACTTTTGTAGGTGTACTACTATATATAGTAATTCCCTTTTGGAAGAGAAACGTAAGAAGTTGTTATGCTACCAAGAAGAACTTTCATCCACGAGAGTAGAAGTACAAGGGGAAATAGAAATAATATAACATGTAATACTTAACAGCAATGTCCTTCCAACACATTCTCTCCCTTACCTTTCTTTCTTCTATGGTGGAAATTCGAAATTGGGTGAATTTCACTATTTTCACTGGGCCTATATTATTTCTTAACTATATATAGTAGTGAACATCAGCAGCAGAGGATAATAACATTTCTTCGTGAGTATCATTTTTCTCTCTGCATCATGAACTTCTCCAACTCGTTTTCTCGTCATGCTTTGCAAATAAACTGCCTTGAAAATTGGTATAACATAAAGAGAAATAGGAACGTGTCTCACAGCCCATAGTCAAACCATGTATCTTTATTGTCATTCTTGACTGAAGAAACTTGCGACACGTTTAGATGACCTGACTTTATTCTCAATTCCTCGGAAATGGATGTACATTTTGGTTGTGTAAAACCTGACACTGTTTGCCTTACAAGTTGATCACATCTTTTCAACATAACACAATAATCCCAAACTCATCTCAATTGGATTCAGGGTGACATATGATATAATTCTAAATGCCTTTTGTTTTGTACAATGTATAATACTGATAAGTATTCAATAAATGCTAATAAGGGCTATTAAGAACAAATCTAAAAGTATAATAATAATGCTTTCTTTATATAATGTTTATACGTATTATTAGTTTGAGTGTAAAATAGAGCTGAACTACACCCTGTAATGTTAAAGAGGTATAAAATCCGTCAATATGCTTGGTGTGTACCATCACTTTTATCAGCAGGAGCCATTACCTTCAAAAAAGAGAGAAGAAAGGTAGTGGAGAAGGGTCATATTGTGAAAAATTGCAGAAATCGCAAAAGCTGATATGTTGTAAAGCAGGAGGATGAATGAATGGACGGGTGTGGAGTGTTATGAATGTGGGTTTTGAATAGGTGACGACAAGAAGCACGAGAGGGTCATATCAAGAAGTTGAGAATTGCTTGTTGTCCGCCTTGAAGAAAGTTTTTGAACGATAGTGTAGTAGTAAAGTCTATAACGGCATTTGTAATCAGGAGACAGGACTTCCTTTGAGATTCACATTCTTTGACAACTTTCCCTCTGAAAATCATTCGAATTCCAAGTCGTTGGTTCTTCTTCTGCTGCTGCTGTATAAAAAGATGTCTTTATCAGAAAGTCTCGTCTCCTTGTATTCTCATGTCGAGCTTAGAAGATGCCGAGGAGACATATTGAAGTCGAACTAAATCCATTGATATTTTCATCTGAATAAAAGGTGAACTGGAATTTAAACTGATAGGTTTAAACTCAATTCTAAAATTCGGTTAAATGGATGTGAAAGGTGCACAAAATAGGAAGTTACCAGTACGGCATCACTGATGTGATGAATTCCATTGAGAGCTATTCATCCTTTGAACAGAATACAATTCTCAGTAGTATGGGCACTGCCAAAGCTAAACCGGATTGATTGACGGCTCGTACTTATATACTTTTAGAATTCTACTATAAATTCTATAAAGCAGGTGAAAGTGTCCCTCTTCTAAATAAAATGCCTGCATACGATACCATTATAACATCCTACGTTAATTTATACAAAACTACTTGTTACTTCTGTTACATTCATTTATAGGTCAGGCCTTAATATTCATTCTTCAATCGTTCACTATTTCCAAATTAACCTGAAACTGCCGTTATTTTCTTCAAACTCGATGAATGAAAGCATTTTATTTTTTAGAAAATTGTTCATTATACAAATAGTAAATAGTACATAAAACAAACAAATCAAAGAAGAGAAAGCAACGATTCAAAAAGGATAAAAAACCAGAGATGAATAAGGATTTAAAACAATATTTATGTGATAAAAGTTAGACATGAGCTTTTTTACTTTCTCCAGCAGATTGTGAAGGAGAGTAGCAGGTGTTGTTGGGTGGCTGATATTATATAGCAGATTGAAGACTCAGCCAAAACATAGCACTTGCAGATGCAATCACTTTGAATGATGAATATGAATGTGTTATAATAAAATCAGAATTTTACTTTCTACTACTGCTGATGTGTTTGTGCTGTGTTTATCCAAACAACCTCTACGATATACGGTGGTTGGTGGTGCTGGTGCATTAATTCTGAAAATATCTCTATCTACTTTACATTCTTCTGTGTGTTGTTGTATGGTTAAATACTTTCACTTGCTGTTGACATTGTAATTTCCATCTAGAGAATTGAACCGGCAGTCATATTTCACTAGCATAACTTTCACTCTCTTTCACTTAACCGTTTCACAAGTTTTAGACTTATCAACATTTTTGTTCTACTTGGCTTACCATCATCAGTAGAGGAGGAGGCTGTATTGTATTTCGTATATAGGAAAGAACAGCAGGCCTTGGGAAAGCAGCCAAACTAAAATACTAGCATATGGAATTGCACTGAAGCGGAAATATTATTCTCTGGCAATGTCCATGTAAAGTTGCTAACTATTACTTTCACTACGAATCCGAAGAAAGCAGTTAAATTTGAAAACACCACAGAGTAAGAAACAATGAAACAATTTATACCACGAAACATTCTTTTGTGCGCTCCACCCCGAAGATTATGATATATAAGCACTATACACGCGCTCAGTTTAGTTTCTGCAGTTTCTTTTAGAACAATATAAAACAATCAATTCTAAATCTAAAGATTTCCTTAAAATCTGGGGAATTGCTGTGGTTGAGACTTGAGAATCCTTTCCTTCCTGATGTTGCGTACATTTACATTTTACTATTTAACGATTTACATATTTGCGTTATCATCAAATAGTTGTTGGTCTTTGGTCTTTTGGTTTTGGATTTCATCACTTTTATTTGATTGATTTTTATTTTTAGGCAAGCAGGCACAGCTGAAAGCTGACTACAGAAAAGTCTGACGAACCGAAGTCTTTGGACCTAAATCCCATACGTCTTGGTGAGATATTATTATTATTATATCAATATTAAGCAATTTTAAAACTTGATTAAAAATGTTTTGTTTCTGATTTTAGGCATCTAAAAGTTGAAGTTTAAAGTTTAATCAAGGGTCTCTGAAGCGAAGCCGGAAAACAAAGAGAAAAGATGTTGAACATTTCATTTTCTGTAATTATCAGCCTATTTCTACTGCCTTCTGGTTCGTTTTTTGGTTGTATTAAATCGAGTTGCGATTGCGAAATTGTTTCATTTATATTGATTTGTATTTAGGAATTAATGGACTGTACTGCTACGAATGTTTAGCATTTGAATGCGGCGGAAGTTTTAGGGAATGCGAAGGCGCAAGGGAATTCGTCGTCGGGGAATTACGTCAGTATTATCATCTTCAAACTTCGTTACGACGCTGTCCAGCTATAAATGATATCCAAAAATGG
The DNA here is from genome assembly GCA_034695165.1 of Desoria trispinata. Classification (NCBI taxonomy): domain Eukaryota; kingdom Metazoa; phylum Arthropoda; class Collembola; order Entomobryomorpha; family Isotomidae; genus Desoria; species Desoria trispinata. The sequence continues at coordinate 1,967 of JAQFZB010000777.1, read as the reverse complement.
TACGTTATGCAAGCCGATGTGGATCCATGTCCAACAAGGGGCAATTATCCTACGTGTGTGGCAGGAAAAATAAAGATAGAATCTAGCGATCCGAGCGGAAATAAAGAATCAATTTTAGTAAGTCAAGCCACTGTCATGGGCTGTGCTAAGCTCGAGCTTTCGAATTCTATTCGTGACCCCGCCAAGAAAGGAAGCTGCGATGTAATTCAGAAAAATGGAACATCCCTTCTTAAAGGGAAAAAACTACACCACAGCCTCGTCTTACGACACTGTAACGACGCCACCACGATTTGCAGTCACCAAGATTTCTGTGTGGAACATTCGCAAAGCATTGTACAAGATGTTCGTTCTAATTATGCTAAATCTTCAGCTCCCTTCGATTATGGATTAGCACTGGGAATTAGTTTAATTATTGTTCTTATTTTCGTCATAATTGTGGTAATAAGACTAATAGTATTTTCGGATGAAGTTACAAACTTTTTAAAATCATTACTTCCAAGGAATCGCTGAAGTACTAAATTCTTGATAAGTTGTTCTATTATTTCTGTTTTATTATCAAGGTTTTTGGTTTTTTTATAATTATTTTTTTAAATACATATAAAATAAATATACCTATTTATCAAATCAGATTGTTAATGATTTTAATTTATGATGATGAGTCTTGGATTAGTTGGTAAAGGATTGGCATTAATAGATATAAATGTGAATTCCACTTGTTCTCGCCATCATTTCTGAAAAACTCTTCTGCCGATGCTGCTGACGGGAAAGTTTGATGAAAAACTTGTTCATGTCCAGTCCAACCTTCTTTTAATCTAACAACCAACGGACGAATTACAACAGATCTCATCATCAATTTACTCAGCTTGCATGTGATCATTTGATGAGTTTGAGTTTGGATTTGGAGAAAACCATCCACATCTACGCACGCAAAAAATCTCATCTGGTTTTCTCCAACTTTCTTTGGTTGTAAATAATCTTTAGTGTTAAACTGCTCAGATGAAGACGAAAGATTCATCATCATGGTCATCAGAGATGATGATATTATTCGACCAAAAGACATAGTCAGTTGGAAAGAATGTAAAGAAAGAAACGTGGGAACCGGAAGCTTGTCTGTGAATGGTGGTCTCAGGCAGATTCACTACTGATTTTCAGGTTCTTGTATCCCATGGGAAACATTGACATGATGACTTGGGATGAAACATTCCAAGTGCAAAACATTCTTTTCTCACGAAACTCTTGTCTACTCTTTAATCAAGTACACTAGTATTAGTTTTTGTCCCTGTCGTATGTACTTACACCTACAACTATAGTATATACGTTAAAATAGGTTTACGTTGTCTTATCCACTGTGAAACGCCAAGCGATTCTATCTCATTCTCAAATGGTGGCATGAGATGCTTGATGGTTGATGTTCTCTCTTTCATTATGCTTTCTCCAACAGCTCTGGCAAAAAGTGTAGAGATTCTTCTCTGGTGTGTGGAGTTAATCTCAACATTTCATCAGCAAATGAGTCCCAGTCATCGCTTGGGAGAACTTCAAAAAGTAACGGCAAAATGAGATACTTTACACTCGGTACTGGAAAGTTTTGTCCAGCTCAAAGTGACAAGTAAGTCAAGTACAGTCTTCATTATGGTACGAATTCTCTTCACTTCACGATAACCCGTCGTCTTTCCCCGTTTCCCCTTCTTTTTCATCATCCAGCAGCAGATGAGTCTCCAGACCAAAAATGAAAAGAGAAAGTAACATCCCCACAAATATCCATCCACCTTCTTCGCTTCCGTTTCCCATCTTTTCCGGTTGTTTTTTCAATAAAGTACAGGGGTTTAAAAAAATCGTTATGGCTAATATACATATGCTAAAAATGTAAAAATGTAAAATGTAAAATGTATCATGCTAAAAATAAAGGTATATGCTTCTTTGCTATATGCATGGTAAAGTCAAATGTCTTATAATTACAACGACCTCCA
>JAQFZB010000776.1:0-10816 GCA_034695165.1 Desoria trispinata | reverse complement strand
ACTAATTACAATACTCATCTAATATTATGTTCTATATGAATTCATTTAATGAATGACTGTCATGTTTTCCTTCCTTTTTCTTGTTGTAAAAAGATTTAAGTATCACTTAACCCAAAATGATAGTATATGCAATATAATAATTATGATTTATGATTGCTATTTTAATTGCAGTAGTTGGATCATCTCCTCCCTCTTCAAACGGAAATGGTTGGACACTAAATAATCAACAGAATGGAATTCCCTCTACTAATCCTCATAATCCTTTCTTTAGTACTCGTGAGTATAAGTACACCATCAACTAAATTACTACTATTAAAGAAACATGTAGAATTAATGAGTGAGTAATTAATCTTTTTTACTTTTTTAGAGGGTAATGGAGCAGGGAATGGGAACTATCCGAATTTCGGTCAACAGCCTAGTCAACATAATGGAATGAATAATTTCAGTTTCCCTCAACAAATGCATCAGCCATTTCAAACTAAAGCTATTTTCAATCCATTCTCATCGAATGGAAGTGCTGCTACTGCTGCTTACACAGGGGGAAATCCCCACAATCCCTTTCTTTAAGCTACAATATGTGACATGTCCTTCAGCTACATCATAACCAAGACAAAAGAATCCGAATTTAAATTCATTGCGGCTTTAAAATTCAAATTCAAAATCTACTCACTAAAGCACTTCTTGACTTTATAAAAGTTCAGATAAATGCACCAATTATGTATCAATATCTATAAAAATCTCAATGTCTTTCCTGTAACTAATCACGTCTACTATCATGTTGTTAATGTAATCTCTGCAGATTGTTTAGAATAGTTATTTATAGCTAGTTAATTAATAATTAGTATAACAAAGAAAGCATTTAACGAGGAAATCTGAACAAGTGGCCATATTATATTCTCAGTTTTTTGGTTTGTGGGAATTTTTTAAAGCATAAATGGATCTCAAGTGTTTATAATAGAGATGGATAGCCTAAAATATTATTAATTAACAATAGAATAGAACTCTGACTGACTGTGGAAAGAATGAATGTTAAAATCTTCAATGAAAAACCTTTTATTAATCGCAAGACTGATTGACATAAAAAACAACAAAACTGCTCTATCAAATATGACGAAATTATATGCTCTCTTTCTCTTTATATCTTTCTTTTTCTCCTAGCTATATGCTATCTAATTGTAAAAGGTTGATTGGTGTTATATAACAAGAGTACCTGCTAATCCCCTATAATCTTATATCATCTCTTAATCTAAAACACATGGACACCTTAATGCGACAGAAGCTCTATGAATCCTTTCATTATGGGCCTATACTTAATTAAGTGTAGAGGTTATAGTGTTACATTAAATTATTTTGATGAGGTGCAAAGCAAATATTACTAAATCGCATGATAAAGTAGTGTAAATTTAAAATGTAAACAATTATATGGTAAGCTGGTGATGATGGAAGTGATATAAGAAACTCATTCCCCCACGACGACAACGCACCACGATTAAGTCATTCTGACTTCTGACGGAAAGAAGAGAAGAAAGATAAGCGAAAATGTTATTATATTTACTAATTTATCTAACCTTAATAATATTATTCGTTATAAAGACGAGTATTTATTTAATTATACTATTTAATTGATTAATTGTGACTATCTGCCTACCTAATTATATGTAGTAAATATAATTTCTGTCCGATTATCTCATTACCCTTTGTATACTGGGCATCATTTCATGTTTAAAGTACTTTAGATATTATTTGCATAATTCAACTGAATTATGTCAGATTTTTAATCATTATTATTTAATTGTTCTTCATATCTATTTAATCTATCTAACCAAATTACATCGGAATATTTCATTGGATCAAAAGCTACATGGATGAATATGGATAAAATCCTTAGCTTATAGTAGCCCACGACATCAAGACATGACATGGCAATACTATAATGAAAATGGGTTATGTATCGACATATCTGTCGCTGCGATTGATGAGTACACTTACACTTCGATAAGCACATTGTATCGCCCATCCAATTCAACATAGATAAGCCCATATCATAAAATAATAAAGACCCATCTCTCCAACTTCCATTTAGTTTATAATTAGTCCAAAAGCAACAACATCACAACAACCAAGAGATTTTAAATCATGAAGCTGAATACTTTGAAGGCGTCTTTGGCCTTCATCGCCCTTCTAGCCATTGGGGTAGATTCGCAATCTTCTTCAGTGTGGACATATTTGTGCCGCAATAATGCTGATTGTCAACGGACACAGAGATCGGAACCTGGAGGTTCAACTGGAGTGCCTCTTGATGTCTGTAAGTTAAATTGTGCTCCTGAAGGAAGTCTTTTACCCCTTCCCACAGGACCTATCTCTTTAGGACAATCCCTAACAGGCTTCTATCCATCCAAAGTTACATTCAGAACGCCTCTAGAATATCCCAATGAGTTACAGCTAATGATAACCCAAGCCACAAATATTTTCCAGGGTTATCTTACCAAGGTAAGTTCAACGGCTATAGCGCCATATGAAATAATTATGACTGACGCTAAAATATCTCTACATATAAATCTTTTATATTATAATAATAGATGAGCCCCGATGGCTTCAATCCTATCACAGGACCCTACATAAATAGTTCTGTGACGATTTCCTTCGAGATAAGCAATACGGATACTCGATCCATAAGCATTGGAATGGACGAATCATATAATCTGACCCTACGAACTCCCTCTGCTGATGTAAGCCATACCATATTGGATATTAGATAAGCTATTTATAAGAATCACTTTGCAGAATGTCTTGGTTGACATAAAATCAGCTAATTATTTTGGTGCTCGACATGCTCTGGAAACACTGAGTCAACTCATTGCCTATGACGAAGATAAAGAGGCCTTCCAGGTATAAAGTGAAAATAATTTAAAGTATTTTGATAACCATTTATGATTTATCATTTATGACTAAAAGGTGGTAAACACAGTGAGTATCAATGATAAGCCAGTGTATCTATATCGTGGTGTTCAATTGGATACTTCTAGGAATTACTTTAGTATTGCCAGTCTCAAGAGACTTATCGACGGACTCTCATTCGCCAAATTGAATATTTTCCATTGGCATATCACTGACACCCATTCCTTTCCTATGGTTGTAGAAAACAGGCCACAAGTACATATAGCTTATCTAAACTATACAATTTATCTTCATTTTCAAATACTTAATCAATCTAAACTCTAAATGACAGATGACAGAGTATGGGGCTTATAGTCCATCTAAAATATATTCCCTAACCGATATGCGTGATCTAGTCCAATATGCTACTATTCGGGGTGTTAAAATTGTCCCTGAATTTGACGAACCTGCACATACTGGTCTGTTATAACCAATTCAATATGTTAACATCTTATCTTGACTATTTTATCTTTCTTTAAAGGCTATGGATGGGAATGGGGTCCAAGTGCTGGTTTGGGAAATCTTGCCGTCTGTATAAATAAGCAGCCATGGGTAATAATAAGATTTAAATTTAAATGAATTGGATAAGATCGTATAATTATACTTTGGTTGATAGTATGACTTTTGCGTGGAACCCCCTTGTGGTCAACTGAATGTTGTGAATGATAACATGTACACTGTCCTAGGTACGTATTGTCTTATTAATATTTCATAGTTAATATATGGTTATCTAATTGTATATCTAATCAATTTGTAATCCAAATGCAGGTGATGTATTCACAAGTATGCTGAAGATCTTCGACAACGATCTCTTCCATATGGGAGGTGATGAGGTTGATTTCAGATGCTACAATACTACTCAAGAGATAACAGATTGGATGACACAAAATGGATATCCAAGGACAGAGGAAGGATTCGTAAGACTTTGGGGACGATTCCAAGCAATGGGTATCAATATCAACTCACTTATATTGTCATTATCCTAATGAAAAGAATTTCAAAGATAAAAACACTTGTCTATATAGCTCATGAGAAATTGGTGGCTGCATCCACGGATAAGAGTATCACCTCAATAATGTGGACATCAGAGTTAACAAAGAAGCAACACATCGGAGAACATCTCGACCCCTCAAAATACATTATTCAAATCTGGACTGATAGTATGATTTACTTATAACCTTATTAAAATTAGAACTGACATGAATTATTACGATGGTAGGTGTAAATCAAGAGATTGCAGATTTAATAAATGCTGGCTATAGATCCATCTTCTCAAATTACGACGTCCTTTACCTCGATTGTGGATTTCAAAGTTGGATTGGAACTGGACACAATTGGTGTTCACCTTATCATGGTTGGCAGGTTGGTATTAGAGTATATTATGGCGCAAGTGTGTCGTCAGAATTCAGAATTGAAAAAACCCTTCCTTTACTTTTACTTTCAGTCTATTTACGACCACAGCCCCCACAAGATTTACTCTAACCTGACAGATTCGACATCCGCAGATGAAGCTCTTGCAGATGGACGTCTTCTTGGCGCAGAAGCACCACTTTGGACAGAACAGGTATGGAATTAGAGACATACAGGACTATAGAAATTTAAAATCATCATTAAATATAATATTCTAAAATAGGCTGATGAGTATTCCATGGAATCCCGTATTTGGCCTCGAGGATCAGCTCTTGCAGAACGACTTTGGAGCAATCCTCCTGCGTCAAGAGATTGGTCTCAGGCGGAATCCCGGATAGTGACAACAAGGGCTCGTTATGTCCAACGTGGAATTGCTGCTGACCGACTACAACCTGAATTCTGTTCAATGTATCAGAATAACTGCTACGGATATGGAGAAGGAACTGATAAGAATTCAGGGGCTCAAGGGTCAGATGCGTCTACTATTCACCTTCCATTGCTCTGTAACATCATGAGTACTCTCTTATTGGGATTCTATATCTTTTAAAATTTCAACTAATTTACATAACTGTATGTAATAAATATTTTTAATATTGGGGCGTAAATGGCGTTATTCCTCATTAATGGATTGAAATATTAAGAGGAGGGGGAATGGTGTAGGAGGTCGTCTACCCGATGTCTTGTAATTAGTAGAGTTGTGGTTGTGGTGGCAAGATTCAGGAAATGCCTCTACACCTAATGTAATGCTATATTGTATATAGGGTTTTAATTTAGACTTTCATCTTCATCATCAACGAAGCATCTCAAGAAATCTCAATCTACGAGTAATAAAGTCTAAAATATAACATTGGACTATTTTAACTTATTGCATCCGTTTCTTGTTCAATTCAGTTCAGCTCTTTGATTCTTTGTTCACCCTTTGCAGAGGAAATTAAAACTATTTATTACATCTTGTTATAACATCTGCACCGCTATCTCTAATCATCACAAGAAAATAAAAGTAATCTTCCATCATATTATACCTCTATATTCTATTCTCTATTGTATTGTGGTGGTGAATTGTGGTCGAAAATCCAATGGGAGCCATTTAAAAAGTGCAAAGTCTTCTTGAGATTATTACGGTGATGATGATGAGGGTAGACTACAGCAGAATGACACAATAATGACAATAATGAGACACAACAATGGCAACTTATCATTGGGCATTCCATGACACAATAATCTACCGAGATATATAGCCCTCAACTAGCTAAAGCTAACAATGGTGGTAATTGGTCCGTGGTTGAGATTAAAACGGTTCTAAAATCCTCTGTTGCAGCGGATTCTTGTGTTTATTTATTGTTGTTGTACTACGGAAGTCCCTATGCTACCAGCTATTACATAAAGATAGGATTTTTTATACCCCATCATCATCATCATCATCTAAAGCTATTCAATTTTAGACTTCTCAGAGAATCAGCAAGATCTTCTTTTGGGGGCAGTCAAGTGAACTTACACTATTCTTCTTCCTCAGTCACTCTAACGTAACGTTCATCGACAGTTCGTCACTCCCAATTTCAAAAACAACATATATCCCTCAGTCCTATTACTTATCACTTTACATTCTATACATTTCAAAAAATACTTTTTAATTCAACATTCAAAATAAAATAAATGATGATTTCTCTGTAAGATATTTAAACACAATTTACAGGGTAATGCGAGAAATATCAATTTCCCTCATTTTCATTTCAACTTAGGGACAATTCTTCTACTAATTAATAGAATAGAATAGCAAAGTTGGCGACATGCGACGACAATACTTCACCTCCATTATTTTTCTCTACGTCTACTTTCTACTCCCAACTTCAAAGGCAGATAATAATGATATTGGGGTAAATAAGAGTCCTGCTACTCCTACAACTAAATCAAGTAGCGAGATAATTGGATCCAGGTAAGAGATAAGAAGATACCCATCATTGTCATTAAATACTAAAAGATATTATTAATATTACATAGTGTGGTGACCTCCGTGTCAGTGATTCTTGGTGGTGGGGATGTAAATCGAGAGGAGCAAAGCACCCGATCTTTTAGCTCAGTTGATGACGACGAAGGAGATGAGACAACATTGAAATCAAGCCACCCTGTAACTGCGGGGGTTGGGGATGAGGAAAGAGCATTTCATAATGATCATTCACAATTATTTGGATTTGGTGCAGGTTCCCCTTCAATATACAAATCTCATCGTAAGGATGCTGAAGGAGTACAAAATGTACTCCAAGCACTCAAGACAATTGTTCAAGAGGAACAACAAAAAAGGAATTCATCTTCTTCATCTTCTTCCACAGTTGCTCCAACTCCTACCACAACTAAACTGACCACAAGTTCAAGTACCACAACAAAGAAACCCCCATCTTCAATACCATCTGCTACTGCCGCTGTACATGGTGGTAGTGATGACACCGAAGGAAATCGTCTCGTGCCAGGTTCAACTATCTCTGGTGAAGATGACGACGAAATGGAATCATCTGGAACAGCTGGCGTCAATTCCTCTCCAACCACTGACGCCATTGATGAGTTTGCAAAACATGTCGTGAGTATGCAGCCCGTAGAACAAGATGTTGATAATGACACTGCCACTTCTGCAGAGGTAAATAATAATATATAAAGACATAATGGAGATATTTATTTTATATCTCATATATTATTTAGGTGCATGACGCCATACACAAAATCTCTGGTGCTATACTCTCCGTTGACGTTGAAGGGGGTGGGGGATCCAAGAATAAGAAACCAATTGAGAATATTGTGACAGATGTCCTCAGTTCAATTAATAGTGCACGAAACGAGAGCTCTAGACCATCAGCGACAATGACGACAACAACTTCTAAACCACAACGGAAGAATACCACGACAAAGAAACCTCTCCCATCGACGACAAAGAAAATTACAAAAGCAACTACTACAACCACAACGACAAAACGTCCATCAAGTATGTCCACATCAACAACCCTTCGTCCAAGACCTGTTCATGGACATGGAGAAAATCAGTTGAAGACAGGGATCCAACATCAACAGATGCAGAATAAAAATAAAGTGGAACTTCCAATGATAATCATGTTGGAAGATGGGAAACCGGAAATGAGTGCTCATGATAAGGAAATGATTGCCCTTCGAAATAAAGAAAAGGAAATCATGCAGCAGCAGCAACAACAACAACCAGAGACACTTATGGAAGATAAGCCATCCCCAACTTATATTCAAACTACAACAATAGATAAGGGAAGTAGTAGTGAAGAGAATAGTGCTGAACCACCACCACAAGACCAACGTGTACCCGGTCTTCCAATTGATGACCCTTTTGCAGAAGATGGTGTTCAAGTTCAATGGATCGCAGCTCAACAACAAGGTCAGCAACAAGGACAGCTAGATGTTCCTGAAGAAAGTCGAGAAGAAGGAGACGAAGAGAACAATAATGCTCATGGAGATGACCCACATGGACATGAAGGGGATATTCCTGTGGAATATACAACTCTCCGCCCCTACGTCACTCCACCCACAAAAGCACCTCTTAATTACTATCATGGGAAACGTCCCTACAATGACTCCACAAGTAGTAACCGACCAAATGAATTCTACGATGATGAGATCTTTGGCTATGATCCATACCAAACATTCTTCCATGGAGTTTATGTTCCTGTCGTTGAAGTTGGAACATTGACCGAAATTCAAGTACAGTATTAAACTATTAAATAATACCCGGGTATCTATATAATTTCCTATTTTAATTTATATTCATTTATCCATTATAGAACGTCCAAGATGAATCATCCGAAGAAGATGAAGAATATGTTCGACCTAAACCTCGACCTAAGCCAAATCGACGACCAGGTTCTTCTTCTGGTTCATCATCATCTCACAACAATGGACATCGTCAACGACCCAATAATAGTGGAGGTGGAAGTAAAATTAATCACTCCCCGACTCCAGTCAAGGGGAAGAAACCTGTTCCCACACTTCCTGACCATTTACATAGACCAAGACCATCTCATTTGCAATACCAACATGGGTAACTTTAGCGAAGACACTTTGTCCCCATATGTCTAATCTAATTTTTAAAATACCTATGACACCTTTAATAAATAGAGCTGCAGATGATACAGATCCAGAAACAGGATTATTGAACGCCCACTACGAACACCCAGGCCATGGCTATGGTCCAGATACAGATAGTATAACTCCAGATAAATTAGCCCTTCATTCTCGCCCAGCCCTGCCCACCTCTGTACGTAAAAACTTTACGGATTTTCATGATCAACACATTCTTCATCAACATGGAATAGGAGGTCATGGACATGGAGGTCACGGAGGAGGACATTTACATGATCATCAAGATTCAGGACAACCAAGTGAAAAACGCCCATCATTTGCCCCTGCTCCAAATGGCAATCCTGGTCTTGAAGCTACTCTCACTTCCCTTGATGAAGAAAAACGTCTTTTTGTGGACATCAATAATCGTCTTGCTCTTAGAATGTTTAGTTCTCTTAGTAATCCAGTTTCTAATTCAAAACCCCGATCTTCATACGGAGAAGGAATGGTTGTGAGTCCTTTCACTGTCACCAGTAGTCTTGCCATGCTCTTCTTGGGGGCAAGGGGTCAAACTGCAGCACAACTTGATGGACTCTTGCAATTGGATGATATGTTGACTTTCAATCCTCATATGATGTATCACAATGTTACCCAGTCATTCCTCTCGCAACCAAATACTGCAGCTGCTATTATCAGACTTCTTGTTACGGACAAAGTATGTTTATCAGTATCAGCCTTATTATTAACTTTGTCCTTTTTTGTAATTATTAAATTATTTACGTTTTGTAGGAGAAAGGAGATGTGCTGGAATTCTACAAAACCCGTGTCCAACATTTCTACGAAGCCCGTGTCGAAGAAGTAGATTATAAATTTGCAGGTCACTTGGCGCAGAGTATTATAAATCAAATGATTCGGGCACAGATCCAAAGACATTCCTATGAAATGTTGAATTACAGTCTACCTCTTTCAGGACCAATGAGTCTCCTCACGGCTGCTTTCTTTGATGTATGTCTGTCTCCCATATTTAATCTTTGATTCCCATGATAATATGATTTTTGGTTCCCAAAACAGGGCCAATTCTCTGGAGGTCGTGATTCTTCCGTTGATTCCATGAACTTTATCCATTTACTGGCAGCAGGTGGTGGTCCTCAATCTCGTCGCTTGTTCCAAGTCCCTGCTTTGGCGTTACGTGGACCACTTCGTGCAGCATATGACAAGGAACTAGATGCAACAGCCGTTGAACTTCCATATACAAGTCGTGATCTGAGTCTAATTCTAGTAATGCCTGGAAAAGCTGGTGAATTTGCCATAGGAGGTGTCAGTTCTTTGAAAAGCCGACTTAATCTTGACGCTTGGACAAAATTAATGCGTGGTTTCTATCCTCGGGATCCCTTCAAAGTGGTACTTCCTCGTTGGCGTCATCAAACCAGTGTCAATTTATCTCATACTCTATCTCGTTTCGGACTAACGGACATGTTTGAACCAACTCTTGCAAAATTCAAAGGAATCAATGGTCTAGCTGATCTTTTCCTTGATCAAAATATGATTCATTTTGCTGAATTTGGCTCTTGGGAGAAACTTTCAGATACAATGAATGAAAATAATCAACAATCATCACAAAATCGGAATTTAGATCTCATAAGAATTCTAAGACCTCATGTAAGAGAACATTACGGAAACTATGGACAAGATTCTCTGAATGATTATCTCAAAAAGAAATCATCCATCACGACAGAAGACAAGGAACAGCAAAGAAGTCATAATCAACCTCTTATGATGATTCCAGATGATGTTTCCAGACTCAGAATGGAATTGGAACGTCTTGGACGAAAACCTCAGGCACAAAATACTCCAAGGTCTAATCCATTGTTACATTCATACTCCAGAGTAGCATCAACATCCATTGATTTCAGTAGTAGACCAAGAAGATCAAACACTAATAAAGGTCACAGAGGTCACAGAGGGGGGTTGGTGAGGAGGAATAGTAATAAAAGGAGAAATAGATCAAAAGTCTACTATTTTCGACAAGAGAATCCTTCCGGAGGAGCTGAACATCCTATTCAAGGAGAACCTGAGACTGTCCTCAGATTCGAAAGACCTTTTCTCTATGCCCTGAGACATAATCCCACAGGAATGATATTAATGATGGGACAATATACTGAACCTATACAAGAGATTGTCGAGTGATACATCTATAAATTATTATCCGGGGCTTATCTGGGATGGGGTTGTGGATTTTTTATATACGAGGGGTCTATTTAAATTGTACAGACTTAATTTATTTACATTTCTATGTTAATTACTGAATTTTAATAAAAATTTTATTAAAATTAACGAGAAATTATTATGTAGAATTCTTATTATTTGATAAATCAATCAATTAACCCATATTGCCCCACAC
>JAQFZB010000775.1:0-10817 GCA_034695165.1 Desoria trispinata | reverse complement strand
ACGAAATATTCTGATTTATCGCTTGCAATGAAGTATTCTATATACATCCATGTGATAAACTAAAATTAATAATCAATCGAGGAAAATTAATTAAAATTACTTTGACATGAATAAGGAAAAGAATTAAAATTCATTATTTGTCTCGATCATCATTTGATCTTTCTGTGCAACATTTTACGAAACAGAAATCCCCAATATGTAGCCCCGATAATAACAAAAAACATCCCAAAAAACAATAAACAGAATAAACGGTCAGTGAGTCTAGGAAGTTACACTATTTATTGCATTTTTATATGCATAAACTAAATTCTTAAAAAAGGATTAAAATGCAGGGAATTGGGGTTGAGAAGATTAGTATCGGGGGTGGGGTTAGATGCGGAGGGATTAGGGTCGGGGGGATGTATTTCGAATAGCGCTAGATATTTTTAGCCCGAGTGAGGGCTTATGTAACCACTATGTCCGTCCGAAACTTAAGAACGCGTTAACTTATCTTAAACTTTGCACACTTAAAAAACATGTACAAATACAGATCGAGTTCGTAGATGAGCGAAAGTGGTTAGCCGTTTGGGTGACCCAACAGTGTTTTACCGTATTTAATAGGCGGTTAAAAAAATTATCAATTTTTATGTAATTTGAAATAACATATCGCATGAACAATTCATTTTTTTCAAAAACACCTATAGCCCATTTAGATATGAAATCTGAAATGGCTTATAAAATACATCAAACCTTAGCTAATTTTTCACTGATCAAAGTTCAACAAACTACTATCTTTGTAAAATCGCGTTGAAAGGAGTTACAAGCGCACAAAGTTGTGAAATAATCATTCTTAAAGAGGGGTATTTTCGATGAATGTAAGCAATCTTTTGCTCTGATATTTATCGGCAGCGCAAGTTGTATGCTATGCGTATCGTATGAGATAAATACAGGTTTAAATGAACATTTATTTTGTTCACTATACTACCGTAAATTTTAAAAAAGCACGGTAATAAATTCTGATAACGAATGAAGTTTTGTTATCAATAAAAATATAAGTTTTTGAAAATTTTATTTCGCCATTTTCAACAGTTGTTTTCCAAACCCCCAATTCCCAAGTAAATGTCCCATTAAATAAGTGTTTACTAAACTCCGAAACATTTCCCAACCAAGTGTCCCGTTATATAAGTGTTCACGTAATCCATGCAGATCTGGTCACTCCCCTCGTCAATAACTTTGAACAGTTTTTTTGGACGTGAATGCAGGCCATTTGCTTGAATCATTTGTTGGATGCCTGAATTACAATAAATGTTGTATTGATAAAGGATTTTATATGATTGTGAGCTATTAGAAGAACTTAAATACCCTCTTTGCACAAAATTGGCGTAAATACCCAACATTTTTTCTCTCATCTGACGTTCTCTGTTCGTACTCAACTCTTTCATTTTAAAAATATACATTAAATCATCTATGTGACCGACCCCTAAAAAAAGAATAGGTGCAATTATTTCTATAAATGACCGGTTATCAATTTGATACTTGTCTAGAGTAATCCAGGAATACGGTTACTTATACAATTCAATACCTTTGGGAACGTCAGTATCATCCTGATCGGAGCATTCACTATACACCGAAGCATCTCTATGACGAATTTTCAATGAAATGTCTACTCGTAGTATTAAATTAATTAAGACTAATTGTATAAATTACTTGCCCATTAAAATTAAACAAGTAGACGAATACATCGGCGGATGTATATTGGTGAAGAAGTCGATGATTTGTTGGCGCCTTGAAGTAATACGTACTAAAAATCTGGAAAGATACGTTGGAATTTTAAACTTAGTTGTTGTTTTCAAATATAGTTCTGGCTAGATAAAGTGAATACATACGTCAACTAATCCCGGAATTTTAGAAGGTAAATCATTCGTGTCTCTTGCACTCCCGAAATAAGCCACTCCAATGGCCTCAAAACTTCCAACAAGGAACATGCTCATACCTTAACAAAAATAAATGTTCGAGCGCATTCAGCGTAGCGTTTACCATAATCTTGAAAGCTTACCAAATCGGTCGCCAAGTAGCGTTTGATTTAACAGCTTTTCTCTAACAAACGTTGAATCTTCAATACTTTTATGATGAAGCTCTGTATAAAACCTTGCCAACAAACAGCTACCGTCATTGGCGTTGTTGCCAATTAACATTGACATGTTTTTCTGTGTAGTTTGTATTGCTGAGTAAGGGTCATTTGCAACGATAGCTTCAGCCGGATCCATCCATGTTTGGATACAAGGCACCCACTTCAAACACAATACAAACAAACATTTAGATATGAAAATTCATGGATATAGCTGGTTAACAATACCTGCGGCCCTGAAGCTTTAATAACTTCCTCGGCGGTTTTCTTGAGCATGCATTGCATCATTTTTGATTCGTCTTCAGTGCCAGCATTGTCCTCAAATTAACAATGCAACTTTTTAATTGCAGTTAAACTATCATTTTTTGGATTCCTGTTGACAGTCCAACCTCCAAGAGAATCACCTGTATACGAAATAGTCAAATGAAACGGATGTACCAAAGCACACGTAATGTACAATAAATAGATCTACTAGGTGTCAAGATGTTGAAAACGACTAAATAACATTGTAACAAAAATTGTTCACCTAATTATCGTGGTAATTCGCATTAAATGTGAATGAAGCGAAAATCTCAAGTTGCCACATATAACATAAATTTTACCCCATCTACTGAAACCAGGAGTGGTCACACCCTAATTGTCATATAGTATTTTTGAAAGCTCGGTAATAGGGCTTTCCATCGCCACCATAATTAATGGAGGTTTAAATTTAACATGCGATAAACGTTGACCAAACTTCCTTAGGGGATTACCTGGAACATTCGAGATTTAATGATATCTTCCTAGGTACATGTTATTTAAGTGGTGGAAACAGAATTAAAAAATATGCATCCGTTCGTGAGTTATCGTATTTTAAGTCATCCCCATAAATTATTGTTCCAATACTATATTATATTATAATTCGTTAAAAGTGTACTATGCTGACCTGCTGATGTTATTGTTTTGTGGAACAATCCTGCTGTGATGGGACTGTCTTTTAAGTACATAACTGATGCCGCACCAGCTGATTGTCCAGCAAGTGTTACATCCTTAGGGTCCCCTCCAAAGTACACTATATTTCTTTGTACCCATTTTAAAGCAAGAAGTTGATCTGACAACCCTAGATTTCCCGGAAACTCCTTGTTGGTCTTTGTAAAAAAACCTAGAGTATAAAAAATTCCGGTTAGTACACTTGAACATCAAAGCCAAGCGATATTTATTATCCAAATATAAGAAACTGTCAGTAAATGCTGCTACCACAGATATCGGTTGTAAAAATAAGTTAACATCTGAATAAATGGAAACTTTGCAATAACTTTTGCTCAGAAATACAGAGAATTTTAAGGCTTACTTCTACTTATTTCTATGTTCTCAAACTGTATTTATGAAAAGTTACCCATAATATCAAGCCGATAGTTCAAGGAAACCAATACTAAATCCTCATTCAAAAGAATGTCACCTGCAAAAGCGTTTGATCCCCATCGAAGGAAACCTCCTCTAAAAATGGAAACAAATTCAATTTTTTGATAAATTATAAATTTTATAAATGTAATAAAAATGTATTTGTTAAACTGGACGTTTATTTTTAAGCCACCATAAGAGCGTGATTAAGTTTTCTGTTAAAGGGAACTCACTATAAAAATTGAAATTTGGGAGATTAGAATAGAATAGCAATGATTTTTGATTGATTGATTGATTATTCTTGAACTTTTATGAAAATTAGTCTGGTTTATTATATCTCATCCGGATAGATAAGAGCATCCATTGCAGAACGTTGGAAAAGAGTGAAATTGGAGCTTCAGGATTGATTTGAATACCCGGAAAAATTTATCGATCTGGAGGAGTTTAAAAGGTAACAAACCAAACAGTATGAATACATTTTCACAAGCAAAATTTTTATTGTTTCTATTATACGCGCGTTTGGAAAAAACAAGAAAAAAAAGTCAAATTTAGACACTAAATATTCGAATCATCAATAACAGTTGCCATGGGATGCTATTTAGTGTAGCAGTTGTTAAAACTCACCGTGTATGTAGAATAATACTGGACGCAAAAGCTTAACGTCCTGTTTGATCGCAATCTATATGGAGCAACACAACCTTTAAAGTTAATCATGCAGTTCAAAAAATTTAATTGGTAAAATCCAAACAAGTTTTGACAAATAAAAGCAATAATCTATTAAACACTAATAGTTTTAATAACTTTGAAAATAAAAGTTTTACCAGATTGGTGAAGATATTGAGGAACAAACAGTTCTCACTCATTTCTGACTTGTTCAAACCCGGAAGGGGACCCACGTTCTCAGAAAAATTTTGGTAACATATTTTTCTAAAACGTGAAGCATCGTACGTCTCATCTTCGTATTTCTCAATCAAATTTGCTTCTGAGAATCTTTGAGTAATATTTCCGTATTGTATTCTTTTAAAAGCGTAATAAAGTTTGGGTTATGTCCCATTATTAACAGGAGTTGTATAATGCATAGATATGAAACACCGCATTTGGAGTCTTCACTTTGACATCCTCAAGTTTGTCTGTGGTTAAAGCCGAACTAATCAAGACTATCAACACGATGCAAGAAATATTAGACCACATTCTGAAAGACCTAATCAAATCAATTTGATGTTTGAATTTCTAAATTAAAACATTTTCACAACTTTCCAATTAACCAGTATGTGTGTTATCACCAGACTGAATTTTATACTCGTGCAATATAACTTTATGGAATGCGAAACCTTAATCAATGAAACAATGAGCGTTTTTTTCATAAATTTTCAGTATCGGGTTTTAAGTTTTCAACCTGGCAAGACCATATTGTTCAGTTTGTAACAATGCAATTCAAGGCTAATATATACTTACTAGACATGCAGAAGCCCGCTGTGCGGGCTTTGTTATATGAGCTCCGATGTATAGGTTTTACACTAGCTTTACCCTATTTCAATTTATAGCACGGAGGTGGAATTATTTTCCGGGGTTTCAATTAAAAGGACGGAAGGGAGATCACTTTATTAAAAAGCAATACATATAAGGTACGTACAGAGGACCCGGACCGTCAACTGCACTCAACTTCCTTGCTACTTAAGTCCTGTAATTTTTCCAGTGCCAACACCATCACTCTATATACTCTCAATCACCATGACTTTACACACTCTTTATATTCCTACCAAAATTCAATATCTCTTCATACATCATCATTCCTGAGAGAAATGTGACGTTGACAATTGGACTGACGATTTAAATTTATAGTACAAAAGGTGGATTGTTTTCCGGGGTTTCAATTTATAGCACGGAGGGGGAATTATGTTATTGATTTCAATTTAAAATACGGAGGGGGAATTATGTTCTTGATTTCAATTTAAAATACGGAGGGGGAATTATTTTCCGGTGTTTCAATTTAAAGCATTGAGGGGGTATTTTTTTCTTGATTTCAATTTAAACTACGGTTGGGGACTTATTTTCCGGGGTTTCAATTTAAAGCACAGGGGGAGGGAGATCATTTCCTTGATTTAAATTTAGAGAACGGTTGGGGTATTTATTTTCCGGGGTTTAAATTTAAAACACGGAGGGGGAATTATCATCTACGGTTTCAATTTAAAGCACGGAGGGGGAATTATTTCCTGAATTTCAATTTAAAATACGGAGGGTGGATTGTTATCCACGGTTTCAATTTAAAGCACGGAGGGGGAATTATGTACGGAGTTTTTATTTTTTGAACTTTTAAACTTTTTATAGGTTAAAATTAAAATATTATTCTTTTAACCATGGCTGAGGACCCATATGTCACATCACATATTAACAGAGTACCAGTTCCGTTACCTCGACTATGAAGATATAAACGGTGCATGGAAAATAACGAAAAACAGACTAAATCCATCGGAAGATATGTTTGGCACATCAAACAAACTTATTAATACTTTAATTAGAAATAGTCAGTTTAAAACAGCACTCTTAACATTATTTTATACATGTATTCAAAAACAATATTTTCCAAATGGTTTAAAAGTAGCAAAAATTATACTAGTACCAAAAAAGTAAAGACAAACAATCCAAGTAATATAAGGCCAATTTCAATTCAACCACTATTAACTAAAATTTTTGAAAAATGTTTATATAAACAACTTCTGATGCATTTCAATACGAATAAACCAATAAGAATTTCAATATACCAATTCGGTTTTCAAAATAACAACTCTACTGTACACGCTTTACTAGCATTAAATTCAGCCTTAACAAAACGTCATGTATCGATAATAGTGTCAATGGATATAAGAAAATGTTTTGATTCTATAGACAGGCAGATATATCATTAAAATGGCCAACATGTAAATTCAGTACTCAAATTGACTACAATTAGAATTCCGCAAGGAAGTAGTACTTCTATCTTTAGCAGTTCAATATAAGAAGAATATTGAGTGTTATTGCCAATTGCATATATACACACACTAACTACAGTATTAACACAATAAATTCAGACTTAAAATTTATAGAAAATATTTATTTTGAAACCATAAAGGAAACTCATGATTTTATATCTCTAGATTTTAATCTGCCAAAGCAGAGCCACTATGAGTTATTTCAAAACATTCTTACTAGTCTAAATTTAAGTCAAATTATTAATCAGCCTACAAGAGGCAATAACAAGCTGGATTCTATTCTCCTTAATAATGTAGCTTACTTAGCTTCACATAAAGTATTTAATCCCCACAAATCTGATCATAGTGTTACTGATTGTGTAATTCAAGCTATAAAATCTCCAAATAAATTCAAATTCATTAGGTTCAGAACTTTTAAAAAGAACTTAAAAAAATCAAGCAGTGACTTTTCGAATCTAACCTCAATAGTTAACAACCTCTATCAATTACCTGACAATTCGGCTTTAGATTCCGCTTGTTATAATGTAATAAATTGGATACATCTTGTCTGACAAATTTGCCCCAGTTCAATATAAAAAAATATGTCTTCAAGAAAAACGCAAAGGTGTATCAGATAAAACTAAACTTTTAATGAAGCAGAAAAATAAAGTACTCATACAAAACAAACGTGCTCCAACCTCACATTCAAATCAAAATTTCTAAAAAGAAGAATTAAAAACGCTGTTTTAAAAGACACAAAACTAGAACATCAAGAGAAAATCAAAGATAAAGGACTTTGCAAAACTGTTAACGCTTTTTACCCTCTAAAACCTATAAGTTATCAAAGTGTTGAGTGTGATCCTAATGATATTAATGATTTCTTTGTATCAATTTCATCAACTACTAACAATTGTAACACATTTTTCTGGAAAAATATATACCTGAATACCAAATAAAACACGATCTGATCTTGAAATTTATCACAGAACAAGCATTAAAAGAAGCTTGGAAACGAGCTAAAAACAAACGTAATCCGGTTGATTATATGTATATAATTTCAAATCGATTACCTGATAATTTAATGAAAAATATAATCTTCACTAGAGCTCTGCTAGCCCTTTTTAACACTTGTATTGAAAAACAATATTTTCTAAAACCATTCAAGACATCCGTGATTCCAAGTCAAACCAAGACCCAATTTCAAAAATCCCCAATGCAATTTCCTCTAAGGTCATGCGACCCATCTCTATACAACCCGTAATCACCAAAATATTCGAAAAGTGTCTCTACAAAAAAATTTTAACACACTTTAATTCAAATAATACTTTTTTATCCATACCAGTTCGGATTCCAAAAGAATCACTTTACAGAACATGCATTATTAGCTATATCTGATCATATCATTTCGGCATTATCAAGAAGTGAGATAACAATTTTAGTGTCAATTGATATTAGTAAATGCTTTGAATCCATCGACAGACATTTCCTAGTTAAAAAATTTGAATGCTTGGAGCTGAAACACAAACTCATTGACTAGTATCTGAAAGATCGTGCTCTATTTGTTAGCATACTAAAAGAAGGTCAACAAATAAATTCAGAAACTAAATTTACGTCAACTGGAATTCCGCAAGGGAGCAGCAAATCAGCGATATACTTTTTAGCCATGATCAATGACCTTCTAACACACGTGATCAACTCTTTTACGTTCATATTCGCCGATGATAGCAATTTCACTATTAGTGGACCCCTATCATCAATTGAAATTATCACTAAGAAAATTGAAGAAGATTTGGATAGTGTTGATAATTGGATGTATTCAAACAATCTTCAACTAAACCATGATAAAACAAAACACTCCAAAGTGAAAAAATAATAAACATAAATCTGTCGTTTAGAAATAAAGAAGTAACGAGAGTTAGAGAATTGAAAATCTTGGGTATTATTATAGACGAAGCTTTAACATGGGAACCTCAAATTAATAACGTAATCAAAAAGTGCAACAATACCCTATCAAACCTGGCACCAATAAAAGATGCATTTAGTATACAGTCAAAAACCCTCTTCATCAATGCTTTTGTTTTATCTAAACTTAACTACTGCCCCTTAATATAGCTAAAAGGCTACAAAGTAAAGCGCACGTACATTGACAGAATTAAAGAGATGTCGTTTTATTTACAAGAGAGGCTTTTATGATTCAGTATCAGCAATTATGAACATTGATCTTCAATGGTTAGATGCTGAAAATAGCTTTAAATTTCAAGCTCTATAGTTCGCGTATCAAGTGTTTCAAAATGTTTATTAAAAGATAGATTCGGGTCTAATAATACCCTAAGTACTTAAATTCTAAAACCCGTTCAATTACATGAGTAAATGTTTTTAGATTCGTGAAGTCAGGAATTAGACAAAAAATTTAAAGTTCAAAGAAAAATTCAACGATATAGGAGTATTCCTTATGGCTCAGTATGCAGCCGAAAAAGATAGTTAGAAGAGCTGTTGTATAAAGTATTTAATTTTACGATTCAAGGGAGTCTTCAGAGAAGGGTCTACAAACCCTTTGGTCTGGCTGAAAAGTTTTGTTTTTGTCAAGTTTTGATAAGCAACAATTGTCTTTCTCCCTCATGAAACCAAATTCACCAAAAAAAGTAAATTGTTTCCCCCCGCATCATGACAATAATGAAATGTCTCCCTCCCGCCCCATAGAGAATAAACTGAAGACGTAAATTGTCTTTCTCCAGAATTATCCCGTTTTGCAAAAACGGAATTTGTCTTAGTTACGCTTCAAGGGTTAAGCAAGAAAATGAGCAAATTTAGTTTAGTGGTTTTTGATTGGCGATACCTAATGTGAAACCCGTGAATAAGGAAATACCTTTAATCGCCATAACTTTTGGTCGTCACTTTTGGTTATGTAGCCAATACAAAGTTTTATTTTAAACATGAGCAACATCGGTTGATTTAGTCCCGATTGGAGATACCCAAAGATTGCGCACAAAGAGAATTATGTCATTACATCAGTTAATTCATTAAATGAATAGACTCTGTTCTATGCACGTAGGTTCCACAATTAACAAGCGTGAAAAAAATGTTAAGAAATACCTGACTCGTTCTAGAATTCTTTTGATCATAGCTGAACGGACATAACCATTTTATGACACCCTGGGTCGGGATAAAAATGCATCACTTGAATTTATACGTATGTTGAAAGATCCCGATTTAGGCTTCAACTAAGGCTAGTTTTATTGCTAAATCGATCAAAGGTTATAAATTTTAAAATTATAAAATTTCTGAACAAATAACGGAATCTTCTATATAACAAATTAGGCGAATCGTGTCAAAAACTAATGGATGCGGGCTGTACTTTTGGCCGTGGGACTAGTTTCAAGTGGAATATTCAACATGTCTACAATTAAGCTACATCACGTACTGCCATCATTGATGTATGCAGTTGTACCTACAGTATCAATTACTATTCTTTTTGGCGTTCATTTAATGCTCCCTATGGCCCACAGAGTCAATGATATGGCAAAAGATATATTAGCTGATTGGAAATCTAGGAAGGTGCAAATTAAAGCATATTCAAGAATTCTGAAATCCTGCAAACCTCTCCTCCTTTATGCTGGGTTCCCAGGAAAAAGGTTTTGCAGACTCACAAAAGAAATGAAAACTGATTTCTACAGCTCAGTTATTGATTTCACAATTAATCTCTTGCTAACGGTTCCTGTGGAGAAAATTGATAAATTGTTTTAAAAAGAGAAATGAAAAATGTAAATTGTCAAAATTATACTTTAGAAACAATAATTGCACCACAATAAAATAATAATTTATATTAATAATAATAATAATAATCTTTTTTCTAACAACCTAACATGACAACAACTAAACAATATTAAGACTCATAACAAAATATTTTGACATAATATGCATATCTGATATTTTAATTGTACGTAATTTTCTTCGCCTGATGAAGATAACTGTGTGTTGCCGAAAGCTTGCGTTTAATAAAACCACGATTTCAAAATAATATCCTTTGATACCGTTAAAAGATGTCTTTTACTAATAATTATCTTTTTAATAAAGTGTCATAATTTTCCCATGTGCATTTTTAACGAAGCATAGTATGTTTATAGCAATAGATGTAATTTTTTAAAGCAAATATGGGTGATAAAATAATATATAAAAATTACAAGGGCAAAGAACAAAATGGAAATTTAAATTAAATTGTACTTGGTTCCAACAAAAATTGCCTGCAAATGACTTAATGACGAAACATTGTGGCGTCCACGCCACGGTACAAGACCTAGAACACATGGCTAATCTCACAATCCACTAAACTTTCCCACTCAAACTACCACCTCCACCACAACTACAGCAGCTCACGACCGCCA
>JAQFZB010000774.1:0-10826 GCA_034695165.1 Desoria trispinata | reverse complement strand
GATTGTGTCAGTCTGTCCAGAAACTACTACGGAATTCAATCTCTAATGAAAAACCTTCTCTTTAGAGTTCATAATATCTTCAATTAGCTTAATTATTTCTGTATATTAGTAATCTACCAATAGCAGGACTACGTTAACACTCTGAAATAACCAAACCACAGAAAGGCGGATAGGAATTTGACTATGAATGAATCATGTTTTGGTGATTAAGTACACAATGTAAGTCCAATAACATTTATATTCATATTTAATACACCGTACACAAAGGAGTATTCAGTAACAGTTTTATTTAGATCCACATTCGTCTACACTTAATTCTACTTTGCACCACTTGTACCGCACCGACACGGTAAATGTAAGATTTTTTATTTATTATTAAATCCAAATTCTAATTATTAGTGTGTAGTGTATTTATTATTCAGAAATCGTTTACTGTTTTATGTAAACAATCAAGTTAAGTTATCAATACTAAATCCTGTTCATTAATGCTTATTATTTTCTTGCAGGTATGATAATTTGAAGAATGTCTCGAAACAGATTCGAAGTTGGTATAAGGCCATCAAATAAATTCGAATTGAATTCCGCGTGTGACGACCAAGCTAAGGAAATAAAACCAGAAATAAGAAATGTCAACCGGAATTTAAACCCCGTTGAACGGTCAACAAAAAATGAAAATATTCAATTGGAATTTACAAGATCCGCCTTTCCCCCATGGACTATGCAATGGCTGATCAATTTGGGAGTACCAAGATCCAGAGGAATCTCGATGTTACTGTCTATTTTGGTAGCGTCATCGGTGACACTTGTCACATCGGCTCCTTCGGCAGATGTAGAACTAGATGAGAAAGCAAAGGCGAACCACCGTCTCGATTCTTTGAATATTTTACTCTACACTATTCTTCTAAGTTTAACCGTTGTGACCATTTGGTCTTTCAAACATCGGAGAATACGATTTTTACATGAGACTGGATTGGCTGTAATTTATGGTAAGTATAAGTAAGTCAAGAAAAAAAATTAGTGACAAAGGGATTAAATGACTTTCAAATGAAAGTACATCATAAAGAAAAATTTGGTAAGCTCTATTTCGGTCGGTTCAGGCTTCAAATATTTATTTCATATTGTACTCGATTTTGAAACAGTCCCATGTCAGTTATGAAGAAAAAACCTTCAGGTATAGCAATCCAAGACCTCAAAACAGATAGATGTCATAGTCATTTTGTCGATCATGCATAATAAGGACTTTCAGGAAGTTCTAGCATCCAGTTTTTAATTATCCACCGTCACGGTATGCGTTTACTGGCACTATGAGATGAGAGGATGTGGTTTATGAGAGGTATGACAGAAATGACAGATTTACATTTTTATTTCAGCTATTAAAATTAAAAAAAAAGTTTTTCAGGCATAATTTAATCGTCCATTTTAAAGCTTAAGTTCAGTATTGCATATAAGTGGGATAACCCGTAAGCGTTAATATAGACTAAATTTTCAAGCTTTTCTGATGAGGCATGAGGGTCAAGGGTGGGGGGAGGTTATTATAAAATTTCGTTATGCATGCTCAAAAAATCTACCGTGACCGCATGTCTTGTTCATTTGGTAGGGGCCTGACGTGTTTCATTATTGAGTTTCATCATAGTTTATCAATATTTATTTAGAGAAATATCCGAAGGCCGAACAGAGATAGAAATTTCTTTCAAGAAGTTGCACCACATATTAATTACTCTAATCCTCTCACCAGACAGTAAAATCTGCAATCTCTTTTTACAGACATTGACGCTAGAATTAAATAAATCAGTTCAATTTATTGTTAAGTAGTAAGATGCTAAAATATTCACAGGCGTATTAGTATCATTGTATTATAATAAATACTGAATTTCATACTATTCCTAGATCATGGTATAAACGAATTAATCTTTTACAAAGATGTCATGCGATGAGAACGCGTATGAAATTATTTGATGTGTAGGATCAGAGAAATAAATGACAAAACTGGTTTTGGCGTTGCATGTTATGCAGAGTGATTTCTGGGGTTTCATTTCAGAATAGTCAGGATAAAGTTACATAACGAATGACAATGACTTCAAGCTCACCTTCACATTGTTCCATTTTCTATTACAACTTGAAGCGTGGCAGATCTGTAAAGGGAGAATTTGATTGACGTTTACTCTTCCATATCATAATGCAAAAATGAAAAGCATAAACAAATGAATAGTTACATAAATTACGGCTTGATAACATTTTTATGGCAGCAATACTTTGATGAATTGTTTAAAAAAATGATTTTATGAAGATTTGAAATTTCTTTATTTCTCCACAGGACTGATTGTGGGTGCTATAATTAAGTATGCGTCAACCTCTACAAATCTTTCCCACATTTCTGTTATGCCATCATCCCCAGATGAAGCACTGAAATTGAATGGATCCTTACCCCCTGACACACTGTGGTTGGAATTTCAAAAACATGGACAAACCCCTCCAGAGGAAATTAATCATACTTACTCTTATGTGTTCAAGGGAGAAATTAAGAATTCTGGAAATGAAGCTAAAGAAATTGAACAGAAGGTTAGTTTTCCTTGTTAAAAATTAGTTGTACACGGCATTTTACTGAATTCATTACATTATTAACAGGCCACTTTTGATCCGGAGATATTTTTCAACATCCTTCTTCCACCGATCATCTTTAATGCAGGATATAGCATGAAACGGGTATGTTTACTTTAACATGGAAAGTGTTTTTTAAAAGTGAACTCAAAAGCATGTTATGTGTTACAGAAATATTTCTTTCGCAACCTGGGGACAATATTCACCTATGCATTTATAGGAACAACAATATCCGGTACAATATAGCTTCATCTACATAACACATACATACATTTGTATATTTATAATATTCATTGGATAATATTTCTATTTCAATATATAGCGTTAGCAGTTGGTGGTGTCTTGTACGGATTCATACAGATATTTAATCCAACGTCACAATTTCAATTGGTGGATCTAATGTATTTCGGTGGTCTCATATCGGCAACAGATCCTGTCACAGTCTTGGCGATATTTAACGATCTGCACGTGGACGTCAATATGTACGCATTAGTGTTTGGCGAAAGCGTTTTAAACGACGCGGTGAAGATTTAACTAATTTAACTTTTAAATTTAACGAATTTAAGATTTAAAGATTTAACTAATACTAACTAAATAAACAGGTTGCAATTGTACTGGTAAGCGCAATTCAGAATTTTGCCGAAGAAAGTACAAGCGGTAGTGGTTCTAAGATGGTCGCTTTGTATGAATCATTGGGAGTGTTTGCCCAGTCTTTTGGACTATCCTTCTTAATTGGTGCGCTGATGGGTTGCTGTACGGCTCTATTGACCAAATTCACCCACATCAAGGATTTCCCCCTTTTGGAAACTGCACTATTTGTTCTCATGTCATACAGTACCTTTTTAATTGCGGAAGCTGCTGATCTCACAGGTATTATCATACATTTAATATTTAATACTACTTTAATATGTTATATTACAAATAATACTATTGAAAAATTACACTATTGGATATATAGAGATATTCATATTTAAGATCATTTTGTAAACACCACGTGGATTGACAGAAAATTTGAATTTACAGGAATTGTTGCTGTGCTGTTTTGCGGAATGTGTCAAGCTCATTACACGTACAATAATTTGTCAAGGGATTCAAGACTTCGTACTAAACAATTATTTGAGCTTTTAAACTTTCTCGCCGAAAATTTCATTTTCTGCTACATCGGTGTCTCTATGTTCACTTTTCCTAAACATAATTTTGACCTGATCTTCATTCTTGAAGCTTTCGTAATACTCAACACCAAATTAAACATGATTCAATTCTGATGGTAACGTTTTACAGAGTTTCAATGTTGATTTAATTTAAAAACAGGTGGCAATCATTATCGGCCGAGCAGCAAACATCTACCCATTATCATTCCTTCTTAATTTGGGCCGAAAGAAGAAAATTCCTTGGAGTTTTCAACATATGCTATTCTTCTCTGGTTTGCGAGGCGCAATTGCTTTCGCTCTTGCCATTCGAAATACACTTTCACTCGCTCGGCAAACTCTCTTGACTACTACAAGTGTCATTGTTATTATAACTGTCATTATTTGCGGCGGCGTGAGTTCTAATTTATTCTGATACTATACAATAATATAATATTATGGGGATTCTAAGCATGAAGCGCTCATCTTTCTTTAAGTACAAGCACATACTTAGCAATGAAATACTTCGTTTTTTCCACAGGGTACTTCACAGCTACTAACATGGCTAAATATCCCGTAAGTTAGCTTATAGAATAGTACATAGTGATGTTGATGTTCGTTAATTTGTACCTATTTGAATCAATTTTAGAGTGGGAGTGGACGATGAGACGGAATGTATGCAACTTCACATGAGGAGTGTAAGTGAAAATGGATATTTAAATGAAACTAGTAATAGGAGCACTCAAAATGAGCTGAAAACATTACGACAATCTGCTAATGCGAGTGGAACGGGTGTCCCTGTTCTTGAAGGCGATGTAGAAGAACAATCTCAATCTCAACTTCTGGTACTAATCACACTTCACTTACAAATAATTACAAGATTGTGCACTTGGCAGTTTTCGCTCCTTCTAAACAACTTTTACTTGTGTGCTAAAAGTGTTCATTACTTACATACTATTGATGCCAAGCTAAATAGAAATTCAAGCTACTGCTATTATTGTCACAAATTAACATCAGCAAACATAATCTTTTTCATAACTAGTTCAAAAGATTTTAAATTGAAAGATCAGTTTAAATTTAGTTAGGGTATATTTCGACTTCGAGAGTGATTTTCCATTTCTGTAACAATGTCCAAAAATGAATCCTTGAGGAACTATGAATTTTATTTTCTAGTAAGTCGGGGATATTATTGTTACAGAAATATGATACACTAAACATGTGAATAATGCACTTTACAACCGCTCCACCACAGCCACAATTACAAATAAGCAATTCACTAAATGTTAAAACAAGTGTGCCACGCCCGTTCCCTCACAATCGTCATTATTGGAATTGGAGTATGATTATTGACCAACAGCTTTCACTAATTATATCGTTAAAGCTAAATTGGAATTTCTTGTTCTTGATTAACTTAAATTCATATATATTCTTTGATTGAGTGTGAGCATTTATCTTTATGATAAGATTTGCTTATTATTTTTGTATTTCATATATCTTTGGGGTCATCGTTCAACCTTGGGCTCGCGTCCTACACTTCCTTTACTATATTATTATTTCCCCTGGAAATTCTAATTATTCCATATGAATTTGTCCACATTGCACAATATTCTCTGAATTGTAACACATTCAGTTGTACACGCCAATAGACGGGAGCCCAGGCTCGAAAGTAAGTCTTTGGTTTTCACCTTCAAGTTCTTTTTCTTTACACTTTGTTGCTTTGTATATGGCATCGCAATTTTACTCGTTTCCCGTGATCCATTATGTTCTTACTTGGTTTTGATGTTTATCATCATTTTTTATAGATTATGTATAATATGTTTTGATCTAACTTTTATCATGACACTGCGCTCTAATGAATCATGATGTTACTATATTTAATTTTATAATTTGCTTGGCATGTTAGGTCTTTTTATGGATCTTTAATTTAAAGAAATCTTGTACATAATTCCTCTTTTACTGGTGTTTGTGAAAAAAGTGTTCAGTTCAAAGAATTTAAACTATATATAGTTTAAATTCTCTGGTTCATCAAAAGAGGAGCTTTTTTGCACTATTTTCACAAGCATTTGTTAAGATAAAAGAAGAAACTGGTGGTAATAGTTTTATCTGTATTATATTCATTCTGACAGTTATTTATATTTTTTATAGCCGGACGGAAGTGGAGCTGATCCTTATGTCGAAGGAAACCAACCAGTTCAAACGGATAAAGCTTTGATGGCACGTTGGTGGCAGCAATTTGATCAAAAGTACATGAAACCATTGTTAACTCACAGCAGACCCACACTTCTGGAAACGTTACCTGCATTTTGTACACCAATTGCGCGTATTCTTACGACAACGGAACAATTAACGCAAGAACGCGTGGAGCCTATAAATACACTATCTGGAGAACCGACTTTCGCCCAAAATTACGATGGTCATGATTTCCGTCGGGTATGAAAGAAAATTTTCAATTTTAACCTTGAAGGACCAATCACGTCGAATTAAAAATTTAGTTTATTATTATTCTTATTGTTATTTTATAGTATAATTTGTTCGCTGTGATCAGTTTAGTAGTTGTAGTATGTTAAATATTGTGCGAATATCTGCGCTGTCGTAATGAGAACATGATGTTTCATTTTTGTAGCCCAAGTTGCCTAATTTTGCATACGAGCCATCAGTTCTGTGATCCGTTTTGTAAGCTGCTTATTCAAATGGGATGAATGATTTCATTTCATTAAAATGTATACAATTACTACTTTAAAGGTTATTTTTTTTTCAATTATTGTTCCACTAAAAATTCAGCATGATAGCTTTGAAATCTCATGTAATATTTATTTATGCTTAACAAAATCTAGTCATAATATAATTAATCAGCTAATGAACTTCTTTGCTTTAAAAATAGATTTGATTTCGGAATGTATTTGAACTTGAACGCATGTATTTTTCTCCTCTTTTTAATAATTTGAAATGTTCAAAGTTGCTAATTTTAGATAACTGAAAATGAATACTCAGCTATAATTAAATTGAGACTGGCTTTGGGGTTTCTGATGCATGAGATAAACGGAAAAGAATTTAATTAACTTGGAAATCAAAAAATCATTCTTTCAACAGGAAATTGGGACGAAGATTCTTATTCCAGGAATAGATGGAGATTCAATTTAACAATATCTCACTTTTGAAACTACTGAATTTTCATTTACTTAAGTCAAACCAGGGGCCGAAAAACGACTCGACATTGGAAACTTCATCTCTATTAAAATTTGTAGTTTTATTCATAGTTTTACACAATGCCAATACTTTAATTTTTGTTTTTACTGATTTTGTCAACAAGTTCTAGTCGTGTATCCAGTTTCTCAATTTTTGATTAAATGAACAATAGTTGAATTGATTATTGCGCTTTATATGCAGTAATTTTTCTAAAATTCTGGGTTGATGTGTTTGACCAACTAGTTAATAACTTGACTATCTCCTACCGCCGCCATATTATATTCATTATTTAAAAGTTATAAGCTATTGTAGTTATTTATGATAAATATCTGAATGTAAAAATGTAACTGGAATGAGTCTTTGGAAGTGCTGTGACATGGTGCGATTATAATATAGTGAAATGACCAATGTGTCTGGTGTACGTTTACCTGACTAGCAATTAATATGATCTTTGAAGTTTACTTGTGAAATGTTTAATTTTAATTCATATTCAAGCTCTAACTCACGAACGTTTAAATTCTTTTATCAGCCAAAGTTTCAATTGTACACTATTAAGATTAATAATTATTACTATTTAAATCTGATTAAGGAATCTTCATTAATGTTTAATTCAATTGTTACTGTTTCTCTTTAGATGATAGTTTTTCTGTCAATTCATCATTAATTGTAGAAGAATAAAATAGTCCTGTCAAATTGTGATGGTTTTCAATGGCACTTTATTTGAATCCATACATCAATCAATTTGTATAGGTATCACAATTCTACAAAGGATCTATGTACTCTTTTCCAATTTTATGCACATCAATTTCAGGTTTAACTTTATCATATAGATGTGGAAATGCGCCATTTGCGTGATATTTCTTCCTTACTCGCTCATACAGAGTGAGATCAAACATTTCTTCAAATTCAGTTCTATCCATGAAAATGTCGGCGTATAGAAAAGCATAGCCTCCAACATCTCGGGTGAATCTAATAAAATAAAATTGAATAATTAATTATTCATGATAGTTTTTAAAAACAATAATAATATTATTTTGTATAATTCAGTTTACTTTTCCATCTTTCTGAGTGCATCAACCGCATCAAATCTTTCCCTTCTTTTCACGGGTCCAGGAACACCATAAACTCCGAGATCATTGAACATTCCATAATTTGATCCAGGAACCATTTGATCCTTTCTAGGCTTTCGAAGTTGTCCCCTAAAATCTCATTAGTTAGTAACAGAGTTTTATTGATTCGTGATTAAAAAATTACATATGTTCGCCATGATCATAAATCCTACAAGGATATACAAGAATTGGATATGTATCAAATAATTTTTCCGAAATATTGATTTGTTCTTCCAGTTTGTTAATTGGAAGTACAATGTCTTGAAAAACTTGTTTCGTAAATGTCATTGCTCGGATTCCAGGAGTTGTTGTGAATTTCAAAAAGGCAGGTTTTGGTGGAAGAAGCCAACCAAATAGAGTCCTGTAAAAAATATTTTTAGTTTTTCATTAATACTGGAAACTTTAACTTCTTTACTCCTACATTATGTTCTAATACAGTTTTAAAATACCTGAATAACGGATTATTTCCAAAAGGAATCATGCTCTCTACTACCCAGAAAATAGCCCTGTTGTGTCTTAATAGATAATCCCGTAAAGGGATATATTCATCCCCAGATTCTTGATTCACGTATGATTCTACATGTTTGTAAAACCAAGGTTTGTACCACAATGCAACTCGATTAATCTATAAATGACAAAATGACCTTGAATTATTCAAATTATTCTATTCCATTGCAGTACTATTGTTACAATTACTTTCTTCCATTCTCCAAAATTTGATATGGATGGCTTATCTGCGAAATTTGCCAACATTATAACAGCTTCATCTTTTGAAAATACGGTGGCTTCAACATAATCATCCAACTAAAGTCAGAAATGCTAATATAATTAAACAGATTCCATAATCTACTTGATTAAGTACCTTTCGATTCTTATCCAGTGCTCCAGAAAGTTCTCTGATTTTATCACAATAATTTTTCTGTCCAGTAACAGGGATGTATTTCATATGTACGTAAGGTTTCACTGGAATGATCTTTAGCTCCAGGGCCGTGAGGAATCCCAAAGATCCGTGTGACCATGGAAGGGCGTAATAAAGCTCAGAATGTTCATTGTTTCTGGTGGCTGTGACTAGGGATCCATCTCCAAGTACAACTTCGTAAGATTCGACAGCTTCTTGATAAAGTCCAACTTTATGAGAGTATGTAGTCATTCCCACGCCCATTGCCAAACCCCCAACCGTTGCATCAGCAATCTCTAATGTTACAGCCAAGGTATATCCTCTGGGGATAAGGTATTCTGTGATTTCACCAACAGTGACCATCGGTTCTGTTCGTACTTTTAGATTCTTCTCATCTACTTCAAGAATATTGTACAATGGAATCGGTATTTGATGACATTCTTCCTGTTAAACAGAATTATTTAAATCAAATCAAACTACTTAAAATCAACTTCCAATAATTAACAGCTTTGCATTTATTAGTACCTTCTTAAAGA
Organism: Desoria trispinata; assembly: GCA_034695165.1. Classification (NCBI taxonomy): domain Eukaryota; kingdom Metazoa; phylum Arthropoda; class Collembola; order Entomobryomorpha; family Isotomidae; genus Desoria; species Desoria trispinata. The sequence continues at coordinate 1,372 of JAQFZB010000774.1, read as the reverse complement.
ATGTAACGCTTAAACTGAGCCAATTAGGACGTGCCGTGCATAATAACTTCTTCGTTGAAGAAGCTTGAGACTTCCATTTCAAAATCTGCAATGAGGAAAATTTAATAACTTTAATAAACTTAAAATTATCACTTTTTGCAATATAGCTCTGATTTGCTTTAACAATTACAAACCTGTGCTTGGATATTGGCGACTTTTTCAGAATGCGTGAGGGAAGTAGAAGGGGACAATTTCCTTTCCAACCAAACTCTAGTCCTTAACACGAGGTCTGTATAAAATTCAATAAAACCTTTTTTATTCTGTCCATTTCAAAAGTTTCCTAAAGAAATTTTCTTGTAATATCATGTTTTTTTACTTTACCGAAAATGAATGATGCTGGAAGACAAAAGAAAAGGACAACTAGACCACGGTTATCTTCCAACCACCGAATTATTTTTCTTTTTAGTTCCATTTTTACGGTTCCTGTTCCTTTTTGGACTTCAATAGTGACTGAGTTGTCAATTTCATGAGCACACGCAGTTAAAATGTTGGTGCCCGAATTCTCCCAATGTTCAGTCTGACTAGTTGAAGTATATGATAGTCCCAAATTCTCAAGTGAATTGATTTTGTAAGCGTACCACCTGCATTAATTTAATTAATGATACTATTTTAATAATCATTATCATCTTATTGTTTATCATGAAAGGACACGATTCATTTCCATCCAAGTTCAAGGCCGTTCATGGGCGTAAACTCAAAAGTTACAAAGATAAGACAAAAGCAAAGTTTAAAAGTACATAAGATAATAAAGCAAACACGGGACATTGACATGATTGAGATAATTTTCGATAAAATGAATAACCCTATATAATGAAATGATTGATTTAACTTGAGAATTTCATATTCCATTTCAAATAGATACATTTCATATATGCATGGTATTTAAATAATGTGATGACTGACAGATTTTCAATATGCTTCAATTTCAACTGAATAATTTTGTAATTAAACGGTGCATTTAAATTCATCCTTCCATTAATCCATTTCTGCGTAAATTACATGATCGTGTCAGGTTTAAATGCGAACTGGTAAATAACTCATTTTCCCATTGTAATTGTCATAATTTATTTTGTGTATACCGAGAAATAATATGTTAAAAACAAAATAAACACATCTCTTTATTTCACCGAAATACTGTTTGTAACAAATAAATTGAGAAAAAACAGCTTAATGACATCATTAGAATAATGCGGTCTAGAAAACCTGCGAGGGCAGGCTAATAGCTACAAAAATAATGGCACTAGATGCTAATTATGTATATATAAAAGCTGCTGGCTGGAAAGAAGTAATTATTAGTACTGTAGCGTATTTCAAATAACAAATCCATAAAATG
>JAQFZB010000773.1:0-10828 GCA_034695165.1 Desoria trispinata | reverse complement strand
GATTCACAATTTTCATTTTTTTGTAGTTTCTTCTGATGCGTTGGTGTTGACTAGGTTTTTCTGAATGAGATGAATGACAAGATAAAAAGTGTTTCTATTCTTCCGGTTGATTTTCCCAGAGGGAAAGATCCTTTGTTAACTCACTTTTCTACACAATATTTGTAGTAATGGATGCGTTGATGGAATATATCTTCTTCCATCATTGTATTTATGACGATGGTGACATTAAATATATATAGTTTTATATAGTATATAACTATAAAACTTTTAATGTTTTAGTGACTTGTACAATTCATAGTGTCACTAATGTCAGTCAGTGCAATGAATTTCAACAAAAGAGCAGGGAAAAAAAAGATGATCAGAGAAAGGAAAGGAGGAGAGAATAATTTGTAATCTTAGTAATAATGATGTAGACACTGCCAAGTCAGTTGAGATCTTCATTATTCTCATGATGAGATAATAGAAGAAGAGCAGAGGATAGTTTGCTTTTTGCTTCCTGACCTAATCCATCATTGTTTCTAGGTTAGGTTACATTATAGAGAGCACATTACATTGTCCTATACTTTTATTATAGTCATATGAATGAGCAGTGTCAACTTTTGTAATGCTCACAACAGGAGGCACAGACTATTTTTTAACTCTTCCTTTTCTTCCATCCAGCAGTCAATTCAATTTCAATTCTTACATCATTTTGTCTTCTCTTCTATGTCTCAGGAAATTTACTTTCATCCGTGAAATTATGTTTTTTCATCCAACTACAAAAAATCACCATATAATAAAATTTACTCATTAAATGCATGAATACTTTTTGGAGTGTCATCTTTATTCGATAAAGTCTAAGCAGATAGCAATAAACTAAATAAAAATTTGATTTGAGGTTAACAAGGTCCTTTTTGGCATTAAATTGAAATGAAGGCTTTTGACAGGTCAATTAAATCTCATTTCAATTGTAACAATTTAAAGAAAATTTATCACTTATTCTTTTCATCTCTTTGATGGTGGAGGAGCAGGAGTCAATGAATTATGAGACAAATAATTCAACTATAAATCACTTACAAATATATATAATCAGAAACTCCATTAGCGAATATAATTTATTTACATTTAAACTTGTCATCTAATCAACAGCAACTGGAATTGAGCTTTATTTTATGTAAATTATACATGGATTTTCTATGATTTAGAAATAGTAAAGACCTTTTACCTCTGAACATGCAACAATATAGAAACTAGTTTTTAACTCATCATCAGTAAAGCAACAATGCAAACACAAAAGAATATAAAACTATAAAAACATTTTGTGTTCTATTCTACAGATACTAGAGAAACAGCCTATGTTCATGCCATAACAGCAGCAGGAGTTACCTTTGCAGTGACCCAAGCCTGTAGTTCCGGTCAAGTGCAAGATTGTCCATGTGATCGCACACTTTCAGGTATTAATTACTACAAATACATTGTATTATAATTAAACATTTTATTATAGCTTTATTCAATTAACCTTTCTCTAATAAATTCTAATAAATAGTCTCATTATCGGCAGCTCTATAATCCTTTTAGAGGTGAAAGAAAGAAACTCTTTAAAAATTCCAATCCTATGATTTTCTCACGGATAGGAACAAGTTGAAATTCTTAGTTTTAAAAGAAATTCTTGAGAACTTGACCTTAGGCTCCAGCAGTCTTGTATCACAGTTGTTGTCACCCTTGCTACTACATGTTATATAAGTTCTTTTAACCCTTCTTCTTCCTATATTCTTGTTGATCTGATGAAATTTCTTCTTTGAGTCTACCTGCCTGCTTTCTTTCCTATCATCATCATCTTGAGAGTCTCATCATCTCATTCCCATGTAGTAATGAAGTTCCCGTATAATTTTATGTACTCTCATCTCACAGGTAAATCCACCGATGGTACATTTGAGTGGGGTGGTTGCGGAGACAATGTATACATTGGCTATGAAAGATCTAAAGATATCTTGGACATCAAATTTCGACGACGAAGTGATATCAGAAGCCTCATGTTGCTGCATAACAACGAAGCTGGAAGACTGGTATGTTACTCAAATAGCTCTTATTCCTCAACATCATAATGATTTCAATCTCTCTCTCATCTTATCATCAACTTTTCTCTCTCCTGTTCACAAATGTCGAACATAACAAATGACTTTTATACGTCTTCTTGTTGCGTTCATCCAATTCATTAGCATAAGTGCAGTAATATTTCAACTTATCTGATAAATGTCTTTAAACTATGGAATCTTGTCTTTTAAACATCTTGTCGTCACTCATTTAATAATAAATGTCGACATGACATAAATAATTTTATTACTGACAGACAGAGCCTCCAACTTTTTTTATAGATAAAATGTCTAGAAGAAAAATTACAAATTCACTCATTAATGATTAATTTTATATATTTGTTCTCTGATTGCAGGCAGTTAAAAATCATATGCGACTTGTATGCAAATGCCATGGCTTATCTGGATCCTGCACTTTAAAAACATGTTGGCAAAAAGTGCCATCATTCAGAGAGATTGGTGAAATTCTCAAGAACAAATTCAACGGGGCAGTAAAAGTAATTCCAGGGAATGATGGTAAATCCCTGATTCCTTCTATACTGACGATAAAACCTCCAGAGAAGGAGGATTTAATCTATTTCGATGAATCTCAAGATTTTTGCCGTAACAATAATAAAACCGGCTCCCTTGGAACTCAAGGTAGGCAGTGCAATGCAACTTCTGATGATGTCGATGGTTGTGACCTACTCTGCTGTGGTCGGGGGTCATACCGTCGTGTAGTAAAGGTCAAAGAGTACTGTAGATGTAAGTTTCACTGGTGTTGTGAAGTCACCTGCGAAACATGCACGTTTAAAAAAGTCATACATACCTGTAGATAATTAATGATGCTTTGTTGTGCCATTACTTCCATACTACTGTTGTTAACTACTTCATAACTGTTTATAAATATTTAAATATGCTCCTATTCTGTAAATTTGTATTGTAAATATTAATTTAAGGAATATAATAATTATATTTTAAGAATTTTAATAATTATTAATAATTACAAAAGGATTAATAAATTTTACTAACAGAGCATTATGCCTATATTTTCCTGACAGTTTACTCCTATTCAAATGCCTTTCATGCTGAACGTCTAAATACATACAATTATGATAATTATCTTACTTACTTCCATAATGCATTTAAATCAAGCTATATGAAGTAGTACGACCTTTGTAGTAATTTATTGTATTACCAAAACGAACCATGTTAAATGTATGTACTCAATCAACGACCCGGCCATTTTCATAAAGCTGGTACTTTTTCCAATGTCTAAATTATTCTATTAGGACGACATGTACTATATTGTACAATTGTCGGAATTCTCAAGTGCCAAGTCAATTATGCGGATGTTGTGTCAAAGAACGTTGCATATTATAATACCTACATTATGTTACAGCTTTATGAAACCTGTATTTTAAAACTGTACTGTAAAAAGTGAAAATACTGTAATCACTATTCTTTAAATATACTACCTCAAAAATATTGTTTGTAATAATAACATCAAAATACCAATACAGATTAAAGTCATACTCAAAATAAAAAATAACTTACTTCAACTGATAGACATTTTAATGTGTGAATTTTTATTTTTCATCCCTGTACCAAACTATCATGCATCTTCAATTATTTCAGTTCTAATCTAATATCCAATTGAGAGAAAGATTCCATTGGAAAAATAAAATTATGCATTTAATTAGTTCATTAGAGGTTAACTCTGAAGAAACATTGAAATAACGATAATACTTGAGTCATCCCTTGAGAACTCGTGGTGACAACGATGAAATTAAAAGCAATAAATTATTGACACAAGTTCATTTCCTCATACCTCCGCAGGGGCCTTCCATATTCCATTTTAACTTAATGTCATTGCATTCCATCCAATAAACTGACTGTCAAATCTAGTATGTAAATGTAAATTCAGGCAATTTATATAATCAAGCTATTATTCCCATTTTGTATAAATGCAATTTATGGAACATTATAAGTGTCCTCTCTTATTACTATAAGCCATAAACTAAACTCATTCTTAACCGATGCTTAGCTAAAGTATCTATATAGGTATATGCAGGTCAGTACAAGTACAACAAGTGTAGTACAATTATAGTTTGACTTAAGAAGTAATATGTACGAAATGTCCTTCTTGCAATTTGTCTCTTTTTATTATGTCATGTAATGTCATTTTTCACGTACTTTTTAGGTAAAAATCAATCTGATGTTTACATGCATGTTGAGTTATAGATAAGTATGATGAGAATAGGTTGATGATGGGATGAGAACATAAAAAGAAGTGGTCGGTCCAGGTCCAATCGCCGGTGCAAAATGGGAGGTCTGCGATGGACACACTGGACAAGAGTACACGAAGGGAAAGTTTAAAGATCTGACCACCTCCTGATGATCCTGTAGAGATGATGAGTTATTATGGACTCCCCTACTGACCACAGGAGGTCAACTTTAAAATCTCAGTCATGATTTCTTCTAATAGAGTTGTTCTTTCTCATCATCCTCTCACTACTCAAATGCATTATTCTTTTTATATTGCCAAATACTTACTTTTGTCATACAAGATGCTCTGGTGATCCCATTTCTTTTAATTATTTCAAGTGACTCAGGGATAAATGAGAATAATCATGGGTTAGAACTACAATGCAATGACATTTAAAATTTGACCTTTATAATAACTCCACTAAAGATTCATAAATTAAGTGAACTAAATTAAATTAAACCACAGTTCAAATAGTTATCTCAAATAGTTGGTCATAAACCCCCCCCCCCCCCCGAATTCTTTTTCATATATAAGTCAATGGTATGATATAATGACCCAAAATGAGGTTTTCACAGTGAACAGAACTAAGTGGTGATGAGAATAGAAAAGTTATAGGATTTTAGCAAATCTCATTATTTCGACTCGACAGAAATAAAATGCTAAAAGGCGTTTGTTAAGTGGCCCTTAATATTTTACAACTGACAGCCAAACTCATCAATTTCATTTTACTGTTACTCATTCATACATCTTCATATTGAATGCAAGACTGACTGGTGGACTGTCATAAAAGACCAATGCTCATTTTGAATGCATAGTAAAAATGCACCATTACATTAGAACTTTTCTCCCTTAAGAAAAGACATTTTCATGAAATAAATTTGTAAAAAATCACATTTCGATAAAAAACAGAAATGTTTACAATTACTTTACGATTAAAAATACCACTCAGGGTGTACCGCAGTATTAATTGAATTCCAAAGCATAATTTCCTGGTTAATTGATAAATCACTTAATTGGTTTTAGGAGTGATTGATTATTAGTTTGCTTTGTGTGGTCACCAGAGGATGATTGAATGATTAAAATTTTAGATCCCTACCACAGGAGAAGATCTCACGGCAGGACCAGCAATATGGTGTCTTATGCCTTCATTGTTTGTTTCTACTCCTCGTCTTAATTAAAAATCTTTAAAATATACTGCATAAATTGCTTTCAAGCTAAAAAAATAGAGAAAGATTACAATGAAACAATTTATTACGTGACGCTCCGTTGTCTTACGAGTTGTGCACACAAATATTTTATTCATTAATAAAAAAATGAAATAGAGTTACATTAGCTTCTAAACGCATACTGTGGTCAGTATTTTCGTTCAATTAGGACTTAAATTCAGTCCTAAATTAGATATCCGTCGTTAATAATACACGAACCCTTTTTTTCATTGTATAGAAGTAAATTAGCATATTTACAGCATATTTCATTGTTGTGTTTTTTTTATTCTATTTATTGTTTTATTACATCACTGACACTGACCAAAAACACTCTTATTTGATAAAATATAAATGAAAAATAACAGAATTAAACACCCCAAAATTTTGAATTCAAGGGATTAGGGATTGCATATTTATATGTTAAATATAAAATTACATGATTCTTCAATTTATGGAGATTATATAGTTCAGTGATGGTTCATCTAAGAAAAAAGTGCATTGTAAGAACAAAGTCCCTTGTCATTTACTATGCGATAAGACTTTACAAGGAACAGGTAGTACCATTTCATTCATTCTATGAAATGATGGTTTCTTTCCATTGGACTGGAGCCTTTTGATCTTAATTAATGATAACGTCAGAATAAATTGTAACATCTTTAAATAAGTATAATTTGGTTGCCAATTGATTAGGTGAATTTATTAAAGTCTTGAATTGGTGAAAATATGCAGGAAATACAATTTCTATTTCAAATGGAATTCATCAGGGAATTGACTTTGTGTTTGTAGTCAAAGTGCATTCAACTATCAGGAACAGCCATGATTTGTAGCAATTAACGTTTAAACTTTTATATACTGTTTAACATTTGTATTTATTATAAATTTTAAGGCCACACACAGTCATGAGACGACGAGAAGAAGAGCAGAATGAGACTTTTGTCGATAAATAATGATTTTTTACTTTTACATCTCATCTTCTTCTATATAACTATAGGTATATAGGCCTTACAACATAGGTAATAATAGCCTTTGAAAACTATTCTTAAATATCGTTCTATTTAAATATTCTATCTTAATTATTCTTAAAAATATTTTACTAGTTTCATACTACTTACATGATTATTTACAAGAATATATTTTTTTTCCATTTGAATCTAAACAAAATTAAAACACACCTCTTTAACGACCAAAAGAATTAAAATGAAGAAGACTAAAATTTGCTGCACAGGTTCACAATACTAAAAGATTCTGGGCTAAAATGTGTGCTAATTATTACGTACTATATGTATTCTCTTAAACCACTTATCTTTCTTAAGGGGGTTTTATTTCATAAACTTATTTGTAAAATTGCTTCTTTCAAAAAGGGAACAGGATTTTTATAACATATCTATAGTACTTAGGATGAACACACCATTTAACCTTATCCTATAATATGTTATTTTAAGATTTTAACTTCAAATGAAAACAAGATTATCTCAAAACAAAAGTTGTGGTTATTTGTGTGAAAACAATGAATTTTATGAGTATAATTAATATAACAAATGAAGTAAAAGATTTCACTAGAACTCCAACACTAAGCCTCATTGTAAGTTTAATTATCATTACACACATTATTAGACACATGCATAGCGACACAAGCCAAATAAAAACACATTCCTTGATTCCTTTTAAAACTTAAATGTAAACTGTTATCTTAACAAAGTATAAAATGTAGCTTATAAAAGACTTAAACATGTAGTGAACAATACTGATAATTCTGAATATTAAAATAATAAAATAAATTAAGAAAAATGACTTGTATTTGTGTTCTTTGCAATATTAAAACAAAGGCACTTCGAGAGGGATCCCATCTAATTTATTATGTATTTTTACTACGTCACGAGAAAATCTTGGACACGTTTTCAAATGATGAGAATGAAAATGATGATTTTCAAGACGTTGAATTATTATTTTGAGTGAGTTTCAAAAGCGTAATATATTGGGATGGATGGATGATGTGGATTTAAAAACTACACGATGGCTTAAAATAATCCATCAGACAAAAGCACCACAATGACATAATATGATTTGCAAACAATTATTATTTACAAGTATAGAATGTCTTTTGTACAGTGCAATTTTTACACTCGACGTGACAACACCATTGAAATGTACATTTACACCGTTCCACTACTTGTTTTACGGTGATGGTATACCCCCTACCACAGCACATGAGGTCACAACCATCCACGCCCATTGATGACACATTGCAAGCTCGACCTTCTGTCCCTGAAACACCGTATCGTTGATCTCGCACACAAAAATTCGGAGAATCTTCATAAAAAACTAAATCTTTTTTACTCGGTGGTTTATGATCCGGATTATAGGGTTTTAAATGAGATTTATAACCAGAGCGTCCTCCTCTTCCGACATTTCGGAGGCTACCCGCATTTCGAATAAGGACTCTTGACGCCCCATCAAATCCATCTTTGAGGGAGTTTCCTACTTCTCGAAAATGAGGAAGACGCATCCAGCAGGTTTTCATTGTACAGGATCCTGACATCCCATGACATTTGCAGTGTCGTCGCATAAGTGATTGTACATGCTATAAAAGTTTAAATTTATAAAATTATTAATTCGATGCATTTATAGCAATCTTTTTAATTAACGTAGTAGTGTAAATAAGTCCCTTACCAGACGACCCGCTTCATTATTATGTAAATTCATCATTCCTCTCATATCTTTTGCTTTCTCCCCAGCATCGACAAAATCCTTGGTGAATTTGTATCCAAATTCAATATTATCAGAACAGGATCCCCATTTCCAATTCTGGTCAGGGGTCATAGATCTACTGAATTTGTTATGAAGTCTATAGTCACAGGTACAAGATTCGATGGACCCTTCACTACAGGCTCGTACGACTGCATGCGTTACTGCTGCACTGGTCAATGCATAGATAAAAGACGATTCTCGACAACCTAAAGAAAAAGAAAAGAGATTTAAAAATCCATTAATATTTACATCATTTTAAAAACAGATTAATAACACTCCATCATGTTAATCCCACAACCATTTCATTATAATGCCTTTTGAAATAGAAATTCCAATGTAGACGAAAAAAAAAAATATGTTTATGATGAAATCCATTGGATGATGGCACATAACATGGGATTATGTAAGATGTAAAAGACAGCCCCGACTCATTCATAAATATTTAACCAAAATATCCTTTTTGCTATGCACAAAAGTGGTAGGATCCGCTTTTCTATAAAGCTGAGGAAATCTTTGTTCTTTAGAGATATGAAAAGGGCTGTCAATAGTCAATTGGTTATTCATGCATCCTTCTGAATCCCCGGATTAGCTCACATCAAAACAAAATAACAAAACAAAACTCTATTTTTCTCTTCTATTTAATCCCTCCTGTGCTGACCAAATTATGCTGCATTGTGGAGAATGAATGTAACGACTCAATGCAATACAAAATACAACACAACGAACAAGCTTTCTTCTATAGACGGGGGGATGAAGAATTTAGTTACATTCATAAGTAGATATATAAAGTTACAAATCGTTTAGAAATGTGAGATTCCAGGTGGTTCTTTAATAAAAAGTTTCTGAGATTATATAATAGGAATTGTCACGAGATATATTCCGTAACACAGCGTAACCCTTTTCACCCTGAATCAACACGTTTTCCCAATTTTTATCTTTTCTCTATTTTTTCCAGAAAACTAACAAAAAATGATTCTAATGGACTCCCCAACTGAATAACAGAAGGCATGGCGTGTTCTCTTATTTTTACTTTTGTTAAGCTGTCAGATTCTGCTCCTCTGATATCTATTCATTAGCCTCAGAACTTGTAAATCTCATTTTCTTTTGAAAACGCTAAAAATTTTAGACAATGTGTTACAATTTGTGCAATTGTTTAGTTTTTTAACCCTATTTTTTGCTTATTGAGGACAAAAGTGAAAGATGGGGTACGAGACAAAGGGAAATACATTGTTGATGCTACTTGAGCCTATTCTTTACTTAAGAAGATCATCTTTTGATTTCGGATTATTTGAACTAACTCGGGAAGAGATGTGTAGCACATAGAAGCAGCAGAGAAGAGCCGACAGTGCACTCAAACTACTCAAGAAATCTTCAACTTAGAGGACACAATAAGAAAAGAAAAAGAGCTGGAGCATTGGCATTAACCGTGTTCGCGTTCTTGTGTCTTATCTCATCTGTCATCATATCCGTTTAGTAAATACTTAAATACTCATGATCTGTCTGCATTCTTTTTTTGGACTTTATAGTCCACTTATTTAATTTAAGGAATGCGTCTCTAGATTAAAATGTGTCATCTTTGAATTGAAAACTGACAATTTCATATTCAATCTTTCACACAATTATAATGTATCGGCAGAGTAAAGAATAAATAGCATTTCAGATAAGTGTTATAATTTGTTACATGCGTTAGTGATGATGTCACAGTAATCTCGATAATCTCGTCAGAAAAATGGAATAAGTTAAAAAGGACAACTTTCATTTAATTTTAGTGATACGATATGATTTGGTCGGATATGAAGCACATGCACAAACAATTATAGAGATAATACATGATCGTCCACCTTATTCAGTTTCAGTAGATAGTAAATGCTTGAATGTAATGGGGATTGCCTCGAGCTGTGCTGTTGATGAGAAGTCTCCATTTAATATTTCTTTTTTAATGGTCGGAGATGAGATAATGTCGCCCGTGTTAATGTATCAATTAGGCTTATCTACTCAAATCTCATTTTATATACAAATAGCATCATCATATCGCATTATTACACGAAACCACCGGAGACCGACATAATAAACTCCTTCAAGCGAAATATCAACCCCACAGCATCTCATCATCCTTTGCTCGACTTTCGGCTGTCGAACTTTTTACGGCATTTTTTTTAGTTCTCAAGAAGAAATGAAGTTATTAGGCAAGGAGGGCCCTAATTCTCTCACTTTTGAACTTCGTTCTGCCTGCCTTCAACTGACTTCTTTTAACAGCTTTTTCTTTCCTCAGTTTCAATTCTCCATCATTTAGTATTTATGCACTTTGCCTTGCTACAGGATTCTTTACTTTTATGAAAAGGGAAACAGTATGGAGGGGAAAACCATACCAAAATTATGGAAAACGTTGAATTAATTTTAATTTCGTCTTTAGCTCCCTGTCATTTTACAAATTCAGTTCAGATTCAGAACTTTTTATGTTGAGTGTTCCAAGTCTTATTGTAACTTTTACTGATTACCTACCCCCTGCATCAAATGCTGCACTTTTTCTTGGGATCAGAATTATTTGTATTCAG